>JALIZH010030873.1:0-27946 GCA_030522465.1 Rhipicephalus appendiculatus | reverse complement strand
ATCCAGGTCACGTCACATACAAGTAACACTCACTAGACTACAGATAGGACACACTCATAGCACACATGCACACCTTCTGTCCGGTGGTGATCCACCCATGTGTGATAAATGTGGAGAACCACTTACGGTTCTCCACATCCTCGTCCAGTGCAGTGAACTATACGCTATGCGGAAAAAGCACTTTTAAATGCGAATGCATTTCATAGTCGGGCTATGTCAGGCATCCGGCGTTGGCGTTGTGCGGCGTTGGCGTTGTCCGCGGAGGAGGAGGATAGGTTGAGGAGGTGTGCGCGCCGGCAGGTGTTAGATGTGAAGCATCTTATGGCGAAGCTTAATCCGGTGGTGGTGGTGTACGGCGTGGCCGCCCCTTACTGCGCATGCGCAAACCCTTTCAAAAAAAAATAAAGATAAAAAAACCTCCTCTCTCCCTCTCTCTCCCCTAGGCATCCCTCCCCGCAGCAACCACACCCTCACTGCGCATGCGCCTCCCCTCCTCTCTCCCCTGCTACGCTCCCCCCTCTCTCCTCTAGGCATCCCTGCCCGCGCCGTCCACACTCCCACTGCGCATGCGCGTCCCACCTCTCTTCTTCTCTCCTACGCTCCCCCTCTCTTCTCTAGGCATCTCTGCCCGCAGTGTCCACACTCCCACTGCGCATGCGCACCCCACCTCTCTCTCCTCTCCTACGCTCCCCCCTCTCCCTCTCTCGCCTGGCGACGCCGACACAGGCCGCGTCTGCTAGCGAGTTTCTTGGTTGAAAAAACCGACTGCTCGCGCTGCACAACCGTTCACTGGCCACCCCGTATATATGGCAATGAATCTTGACCTCCAAGGTGGTGCCGGTGGGAGATTTCTCCTGTGCGTTGTTGAACAATGAAAATTCGCAGCGTGCGCGTTAACTAAAAGCGGTCTGCGGCGGCGCTCGGCGGAGCTATATATGAAAAAAAAAATTAAAAAAATAAATAAAAAGGTTAAAAAAAAACAAGAAAAAAGCAAAAAAAAAAGGCGCTGCGCCGTGCTCCCGACCGGGCTGCAGAAATTAGGCGCCTTTTCCTTCTTCAAACCACAACCACCATATATAAATGGAGTGAAGCGCGCGCGAAATGCATTCGCATTTCCTCACGATTCCCTTCGGGGAGGTGGGGGCTTTTTTTTATTGCCCTACCGACAACAATTACCTCTCCATCCCGCTATGTTCATCGGTAGGGATGCACTTTTTAAATATGAATCATTATTCGCATTTTTAAAGGATGTACATAGTTTTCACCCCATTTTCCAAGGTGATCCGTAGCACGACCTCTAAACAGAGGTCATTGCTGCGATGCCTACATAAGGGAAGCACCCGCTTCGCAGCCCTTGGGCGCAAGGGCGCTGGCGAGGCATTGGTGCTATTGCCATATATCCTAGTCCCAGTTTTATAACCACGAGCACGCCATTCATTCCCGCTACCGCATTTTACGTCACCTTCATGATTTTAATACTAATGTTTTTACCCGCCTGACGGCGCGGAATTTTAGGCCCCTTTACAGCCACGTAAGAGCACCATAGTTCACATCCTGTACATATCACCGTAAATCACCAACCACTGTTACTCAAACATCATCGTTCATGGCGCTCTTTGGCCAAGTATGGCCCTTGCGCCACTAAAACCCACATATCATCATCATCATCGGAACCAACGTCCGTCGAGCTGTATGTAGACGAGGACAATGTGAGGCTCTGATATTTAAAGAGTATACGAATGAAAGTATAGTTAGTATTTAGTAAAAAAAAATTACACCATCTCCCGCTAAAGGGAACCATGTGTAGATGTGAAGCAGCGGGCGCTAACGCTTACACTGGCGGCGGCGTTGACGCTGGCGCTCATCGCAGCGTTGCGCAGGAGAGAAAACTGGGGAGGCGCAAAGCAGGCAGTGATGGAGCAGTTTTTCCTACTAGAACATGCCAATCGCTGCTAATGGGCAATGAGAGACAGAAGACTCCGACTGGACACAGAGACCCGCACTCCGCTTTTAGTTAACGCGCACGCTGCGAATTTTTATTGTTCAACAACGCACAGGAGAAATCTCCCACCGGCACCACCTTGGAGGTCAAGATCCATTGCTATATATACGGGATGGCCAGTGAACGGTTGTGCAGCGCGAGCAGTCGGTTTTTTCAACCAAGAAACTCGCTAGCAGACGCTGCCTGCGTCGGCGTCGCGAGGCGAGAGAGGGAGGAGCGTAGGAGAGGAGAGAGAGGGGGTGACACGCATGCGCAGTGGGGAGTGTGAACGCCGTGGGCAGGGATGCGTAGAGGAGAGAGGGGGGGAGCGTAGGAGAGGAGAGAGAGGGGGGGACGCGCATGCGCAGGGGGAGTTAAACGCCGCGGGCAGGGATGGAGAGAGGGGGGAGTGTAAGAGGGGAGAGAGGAAGGGAGGCGCATGCGCAGTGTGGGTGTGGTTGCCGCGGGGAGGGATGCCTAGAGGAGAGAGAGGGGGAGATGAGGTTTTTTATTTTTATTTTTTTAACTGTTTGCGCATGCGCAGTAAGGGTGGGCACGCGGCACACCACCACCACCACCACCACCACCGGATTAAGCTTCGCCATAAGATGCTTCACATCTAATAAGAGCCATTCACTAGAGACAGCGTGCGCGTCGAGTAATAAACGACAAGCGCCGGCAACCTTCGTTGGCACCATAACTACAACTTCGAATAAAACTTAGACTGCAGAAAGTAAGCAGTGCAAGCAAAGCAATCGACACACCAAACGGTCGCTCACGACAGACAGTTTATTGCACGTGTGAAAAATATATATATAAAAATGGAGGTGCATGTCAGAGACAGAAAAAAAAAAGTGAAACAACCAAGCAGCGTGTTCACAGTCGATTAATAAAGTCCCTTGTCTTGTAACGATAAGGTTGACTTAAGTGCTGTGTTCTTTATGATGTGATGGGTCCCCGAGATTTCTCGCGTGGTCCCATTAGGATGACGGTACAAAATTACTGTTCTTTCGAAGACTGGACTAGATTTGCATCACTGGCAATGCGAGGCGAGATGAAAAAAACGGCTCCATTCAATGAATTTCGATGCCCTCTGAGGTGCGTGTTAACACGTTGACCAGTACACCTGGCCGATGTACACGTGAACACATGAAACAGGAATTCGGTTAACAAGTCCTACACAACAACTGAAAAAACAATTGGTAAGCATCTGGCCGCATTTTTCTTGCAGACTGCACACGCCTGCGATCTTTTGTGCACTAAAGAACAAGTGCGACCAAGTTTATTTCCTGCGGAAAACACAACCCCTCGCCCCACATCGCTTCCCTGTATTTTTCAGGCCATGCGGCTTCTTACGCAATAATCCCAGTTTCTTCATTAATCACGGCTATATGACGTCCTTATTTATCTTTCTTTGCAATGCGAATGAGCTTTTAGCAAACCGGTGCAATGATGCGCAGGATACTCCGCTCCTTGAAGTGATCAATTTGCCTACGCTTATGTGCGCAAGTTTTTATCTACTGGCCCGTGCACGTAAGTGTGACATCACATTTCCTCGTTTAACAATATTCGAATGCGCCGACGCAAAATGAAACACCGGTTTCGATTAACACTATACCTGCAAACATGCTTAGCAGTGAAACTTAACAAACCATGTATCAAGAAACAGCCAATTATTAGTGCAAGGCACTCGACAAGTTAATTCTATAGACCCATCCCTTATTCCTTTGACACGTTTAGAATTTCTTCACTTCTTTGTACAGCATGTGACTTGCCAATTTAAATCAAATAATATGTGTATACCAAAATACTGTAACTGCAGTTTGGTGCTCACAGCCCAATCACAAGCCCACATTCCATGAAATGTCATAGCGGCTTGTGAACAAGTAGTCGTTCAATAATTATGAATTCGGCGTTCCACCTCACATATAGCTCGCGATAGTACGTTTTGACTACATGTATCGGCAAGCGATAACTTGCGTGCCGCTTAACTGCTCCATCCGACATACATGCGCTCGTAAATACCTACACGGACTGACTAATCATTCCTTTCACATTTCATGCGTAGAGGTACATGCAGGCGCGTTCGGACATGTGTAGTATTTAGGATTTGATAACAGTCAATAAGCGGCGACGTGTTCATTTTGTTTTGTGCTCCCACGGCGCAACGAGCAGCGAGCGACGGCACAGCCGGCCAGCCGGCTCGCTCAGCGTACCACGCGCCCGCGGGGCGTTCTGGGATTGCAGTTTACGAGGTGCGACGGCAGCGCCAGAACACACAGCCTAGATTGTAGACGCAGCAAAATCGGGCCCGCCAGGGCACAGCTGCATCTTTTTTCAGGTGGGGGTAGGGGAGTCACAGGTGATTATGGACGCACCCAGGAAGCGTTCGTAGAAAAGGCGCCCAAAAGGGAGACACTTGACCGCGTCGATGTGGTCAGCGAGCGTTTCATTTTTCTTGGTATCCCTGGCGGTCGCTACCGTCAATGCTGAGGTGGCACACAAGTAAAGTCCCTACACACAAGTAGAGTTACTGTATATGGGTTATACCCCTGTCACACGGCACGTGTAATGTCATTTGCAGCGAATGACATTCATAACGAATGTCATTGCGATCTTGCATTCCGGGTCTACACGGCTATATGAAATGACATTCGCAATTGATGTCAATGTTTATCGGCAGGCTGCTATAATACCAAAAAGTTACAAATCACCCATTTAATTTACATATTTTCTCTTCATTGTTAGTAATACAACGGTAAACATTGTTCGGCTGATTCACAATATACTGCGACGCGACACAACAGCATCAGTAGAAAAAAAATCCTCACACATATCCAAAGCAAGACTATGTTTAAAGCCGCTCACAACTTGCAGTCGGCAATATTTGCGACCGCGACAGCGTTCATAAACTTGTGGCCGCGATGAATGATGATCAGTGCAAACGAACGTTAATTGCTCTCCGGCTGTTGCGAATGAAGCATCAGAACTGACTGATGCGGCTCAAGCTTGCTATTGGAAAAAGATCACAGACGACGAGGGATTTGGAGCTGCGCCTACATGGGCTTCGACTTCGTCGGCGATTAACAGACAACTGTGGTGCTTCCCAAGAAAAGAAAACTGGTTTGAAAGCACTCATCCTAACCTGGTGTCCAATACGTGCGTGTGTATTCTGCTACTAGCGAGTGCTACCGCGGCGGCGCTTCACCAAAACAACAGCGAGCGTTTGTAAACATGGCCGACAGGAGGCGCTAGCATCAAGTCGGAGTCTGGGAAAAAGAATATAGCTGCACAAATATCTTCCACTATCGCGTTGCACGTTAAAAAGTTACCGAAAAGTTAACAACAACCCTTAATAAACATCTGCACATCGTTTACACTTGCTTTAAGATATCAATTTTGTAATCTCTTGTCAAGCGCCTGTTGACGAGATTACACATGTCGCCCTTGCATGAGTTCGGTGAACACATTCAACGGGCGAATGTCATTAGGTGTGAATGTCATTCGCTATGCCCGTGTAGCAGCAACAAAAATGACATTAACACCTAATGTCATTCGCAGCGAATGGCGTGGCTTTTCTGTATGACGTGGACGCCTCGGCGGGCAAGATGGCGGACCTATGCGCAACTCTGCTACCTAGAGGTAACATATACTGTAACTCTACACACAAGAGCTCCGTCGCGCCCTCTGGTCAGTGACGGGTGCCTATTTTGTGTTTTCTTTTTCTTTTCACTGTTTTTAACGCTTCACCCTTGGCTAGGTGACGAAATCGTTACAGCTTGGTCACGTAATAGCTTAGGGCTCATTCACACAGCCGTCAAACGCCCCCGTCCTGTCACCGTCATGGCACCGGTTTTCCTCAGGGGAGAGCATTTCCGAGCTGTTTTCTCTTCAAAAACGGTTTGACGGCGACGTTGAACGATGCTAAAGTGAGCTAGAATAGGGTAGTGGGCTCGCTCGCCGGCCGGCGCCATGCATTGCGGTGACGCCGCCAATGTCACACCGTGACCTCCGAGGCCGCCGGCTAATCTCGGAGGCCATGGTCACACAAACGTGCTTCGGCGCGCCTCCACGGCGCGGTGCCACCATCGCACTGAATGTGGTGAGCGCTGGCGCTGGGGGAGTTGGAGTCTGTTTATAGTTGCTTTCGTAGTGTGCGGGTTTTTAGGGGCGAAGGTCCTTATGCCGTGGGTCGTGCGTCCCATGTTTCTAGTAGCCACCTGCGTGATGACGATGACGCTGCCATCACGGCACACCACATGGAATGTGGTGTGCCGTGATGACGATGACGATCGCGATGCCATACAACACATGGCATCGCGATATGGTCTCACATGCACATCGTTTGACCACATGCGATGGCCACCTGCGTAACCAGCAGTATCTCCCTGTGTGATGACGATGACGCTGCCATCACGGCACACCACATGGAATATACCCACTATGCGTCATAACGATGACGCTGATGACGATGACGATCGCGATGCCATACAACACATGGCATCGCGATATAGTCTCACATGCATATCGTTTGACCACATGCAACCAACCACCATCACGTCTTTGATGATGTACCTCCGGAGCTTCGCCCACTCATCATCATTCACTCCGCGGATATGCTGTGATTTTCTGTCCCTTTGAGAACCCGTCGCGCTGTAGTCGCGCCTTGCCTCCTCAGTCTGCTGGTGGCGCCACGACACATGCGACATATCCGGCGTCAGGTAGGGGACCCCAGCGAGCCCTCTACCCTATTCTAGCTCACTTTAGCGATGCTCTACGTTTCCATCGCCGGCATGGGGACGGAGTCCCGCCCCCCAGAAAACGGAAGAATCAGAAATTAGGAAGCCGGCCTCTAAATATGGCGATCTTACAAGCAAAAGCTGGCAACCGGGGTGCCTGGCCGAATGGCTGCGCAAAAGTCACAATAACATTCATGCAGCGTTCGTAATGTACTATTAACCGTTTATTTCTCGTTTACATTAACATTATGCCGACAAAAGCTGATTTAACTTGTTTACTGAAAAATGTTGATTTCATTTCTTCACGTTTAAGACGGCACACCAGCTGCAAAGCAACGCAGATTTGAACGTTTTACGTCCGTAGACGGCGGCACTTACACAACACCAAAAGGAGGGAAGTTCGAGTACACTCTAGTCGTGTAAATGTCACCAGGACATGGAGGTTTTAGTCATTCCACGTGCCAGTGGCGTAGCCAAGGGGGGGGGGGAACCCCCCGAAATTTTTCAGTTTTGCTTGCGTATATATGCACGCACACATACAAACGCACGCACGTACATAAAGTATGGTTGAACTACCCCCCCCCCCCCCCCCCGAAAAAAATTTCTGGCTACGCTACTGCCACGTGCGAAAAGTAGTGCTGTTTGAAACTTGCCCGCGAATACCTCAAAACACGGTGAACGCTCTGTCAAAGCGGTTCCTAGGTTTCCACCTGCTAAGCCGTAGCAAATGCGGTGGAGGGGCTTCAGCTTTGTCCTCCCCGTACCGTGGGGTGTAAGCCATTCCCTCCGACTTCTCCGTTTCCCCCGCACCGCTCCCGCAGTAACCCAAACAATGGGTAATGACCTGTCTTCACAGTTGTCTGCTGCTTATTGTGAGAGGCTATCACACGTTTTCAGCAGCCGGTTTGGGAAAGATGCGACGCACAGGCGCACCGAGAAGTTTCTCCCCTTCACCGATCACAGCAGATCTTTCTCGCTTCGTTCTTTCACTTCGTGATAGAGCACTGCACGATAGGCACCCGTCACTGACCAGAGGGCGCGATGGAGCTCTTGTGGGCCGCCTCAGCATTGACGATACCGACCGCCAGGGATACCAAGAAAATGAAACGCTCGCATACCACATCGACGTGCTCAAGTGTCTCCCTTTTGGCAGCCGTTTCAACGCACGCTTCCTGGGTGCGTCCATAATCACCCGTGACCCCCCTACCCCCACTTGAACAAAGATGCAGCTGTGCCTGGCGGGTTCGATTTTGCTGGGTCTACTCGCTAGGCTACGCAGTGGGGGACCCGATTTTGCTGCATCCACTCGCTAGGCTGTGTGTTCTGGCGCTACCGTCGCACCTCGTAAACTGCATTGACGGGTGCCTATAGAGGTGTGCACGGGCTCCTGGTAGCCCGAAAGCCTGACCCGGCCCGCGGGCCGGGCAGGCCAACGTCTTCATTTCGGGCCCGGGTCGGGCTCGGGCCACTTAGTTTATTCGTCGGGCCGGCCGGGCCAGGGGCAAAGACCGTATCAAACCCAAAATATAGACGTGTGCGTAGCGATGAACACGTAAGAGCTTTGTGATTATCTATCAATAATCCCGCTGTCCTGCATTTGAGGTACTAAACTTCTGGAAGAACAAGCAGTCTAAATATTTCAAGCTCGGTATGCCTGAGAAAGAGATATTGGCCATTCCGGCTACCAGTGCGAGCAGCGAACGGAACTTCAGAGCTTGTGGAAGAACAAGCAGTCTAAATATTTCAAGCTCGGTATGCGTGAGAAAGAGATATTGGCCATTCCGGCTACCAGTGCGAGCAGCGAACGGAACTTCAGAGCTTGTGGAAGAACAAGCAGTCTAAATATTTCAAGCTCGGTATGCGTGAGAAAGAGATATTGGCCATTCCGGCTACCAGTGCGAGCAGCGAACGGAACTTCAGAGCTTGTGGAAGAACAAGCAGTCTAAATATTTCAAGCTCGGTATGCGTGAGAAAGAGATATTGGCCATTCCGGCTACCAGTGCGAGCAGCGAACGGAACTTCAGAGCTTGTGGAAGAACAAGCAGTCTAAATATTTCAAGCTCGGTATGCGTGAGAAAGAGATATTGGCCATTCCGGCTACCAGTGCGAGCAGCGAACGGAACTTCAGAGCTTGTGGAAGAACAAGCAGTCTAAATATTTCAAGCTCGGTATGCCTGAGAAAGAGATATTGGCCATTCCGGCTACCAGTGCGAGCAGCGAACGGAACTTCAGAGCTTGTGGAAGAACAAGCAGTCTAAATATTTCAAGCTCGGTATGCGTGAGAAAGAGATATTGGCCATTCCGGCTACCAGTGCGAGCAGCGAACGGAACTTCAGAGCTTGTAGAAGATGCGATGTAGGAACGCCGCACTTCACTGAAGCTCGAATCATCAGACAGCCTGTTATTTCGACACACCATCTTGAAATTTGTATATATATCGACAGTAACATGTCGCTTGTATATGTTTCACTTTGATATGTTGTATAAAGTGCCACATTATCGGAAAGCGATATCCTGTCTCCGTAGTAAACCCACATAATGGCGGGACGCACCGGGCTTTTTTAGTGCACGTCGGACCGGGCCGGGCTCGGAAATACGGCCCCAGCGTACAATGCGGTGAAGAGCGGGCACAGAAACGTCGGAGTAAGGCGTAATATGTATGCTTTCATTAAACATCCTGAATGAAATGTCATTGAATAGTATTTACTACGTACTATATTTATTATTTTTACACAGAACCATCTCACCACTATTCCAAATAGACTATAACAAAAAAAATAACGTTCTGGTTTGTTTTGTTTTTTTTTCAAGCACGGCTTACATTGTTTTATCTCTAAAACACTTTCATCAGCGTTTTTGCATCTAGACAATTTAGGTGAATAGATGAAAGCGTTACTTTGAGAACATGAGATTTCAAATTGAAAGATCCGAGAGCCTTGTGCATTTCTCCTTGTTTTGTAATTGAAGAAAACAAATTAATTTAAACTCTGTGTGTACGAAAACCTAATGTTGTCCAGTGGCAATAAAAGATTCGCAGAAATTCGTGGAAGATATATGTGTGTGTATGTGTGTGCGTGTGTGGCAACGAAAAAAAGCGAGGATAATGTTCATCAAGGATACAAAATGAAGTATAAAACTGTTTAAAAATTACATCTAAGGTTGTCGAGTGTGAAGACCGTGTCAGTTGGCGGGGAATGACCCAGCAACATCACCCCGAGTTGCCACGTTGTCAAAGGCACGTGTCGAGTCATACACTTGACAGTGGCCGCTCAACATCAAACATGTATTGTTTTTTTTACAAAGAACAAAGCTTGTTCTGATCTACGCATGCGTATTTTGCGCCTTGAAGAACCAGGTCGCGGTAGCCGATCGCGCTATTACATCCTAAAATCCAGATTTGCCTGCTAAACAGCCCCGATGTCGCGCTTCTGCGCACTCCTGACCGACAGAACTAAGCGAAAGCACACGAGTCTCTTGGCTAGTCTCTGCTGCAGAAGCCGCCGCTGTCCCCCTTGCAACAGCAGTAAATTCCTGTGAGTGATGAACAGGACGATTAGCTATGGACAAGGGGTAGTTTCCTGAACACCAAGGACCTCTCGACACCCTGCTTATACAATGTGCTGGTAGCCGCAACGCTGTCGCGACGCCGAAGAAGCGCTGATTTGTGTTTGGGTTGAACACCTGCATTAACCTCCCATTCCACTTCATTGTAGCGGGGAACACGCTCTGGAGCAAAAGAGGCAGCACAGCCCCCCCCCCCCCCCCCCCGCCCCATAAAAGAAACAAAGAAAAAAATACCCAAACTTGTTCAGGCTCACTCAGCAAGTCCCTTACTTTTCTCCGCTGCGCACGAATACAGCCATGAGAGGTTGGTGGTAGAGTGTAGGACCGTGGAATTAGGCGATACCAGGTGAAGCCTCGTCGCGCCTCTTAAATTTCGCGCGAATTTTAAATCCAGACTGAAAGTACCCACAACACTTTCAAAGCCTGTAAAATGGAAACCAGAGGCCTTGACATGCATGACAATTATACCATAACAATAAGGAAAGAAAACGGGAGGAAATGTTGCGGAAGAAATTTAGATAACTAAGCTATTTTCTTCAGGAGACCCCAAGAAATGGCGAGACGTTAAAAATTACAATTTTTCTGGATATTTGCCTCTGCTTTGTAAAAAAATGAAAGCCTGAGAAAAATATCTGTCCGCAACATTTCCTCCATATACATAAAAATGCAGTGCCGAAAACCCCGTGTAAATCTGACCAAATTTGGGCATGATAGGGCTTCTCAAAATGCGCATGTATTCTCTATGGGAGCTCGCGCTGGTGAACCCTCTTAAAGGGATACTGAACAAAATTTTTGCTGCCAAGATTTCCAGCCAAATTGAAAGATTGGGGCTTGAGATCGATGGAAACTACCTTCATTTCAGGCACAAACTACAGAAAAATAATGAATTTAATGAGTTTTTCACAAACCGCCGCGTCTAGCGGCCGCGCCGTGAACTAGAGGATGTGACGTGAAACTCGCCGGAAACAGGCATCCCACCAACGCTCGCAATACGTTTCCCAGACCAGTACGGGAGCGAACAATGCTCCCGGCTGGGATAAGGCAACAGTGCTTTTGTGGGAGGGAGAGAGTGGAAAGAATGGAGAGGCGGAGAAAAGGAAGACAAGGACAGGAGCACGTGCACCCTGCATGTGCCAGGGAGAATCTGACGTCTCGGCTCGGGCTTGCGTGCAGCCGCCGCGCGCTGACAATCCACCAAAAATACAGACAACTGTTCAAAAAAACGTGAAATAAACTCTGTTCATCGGAACAGTGGCGTCTTCCGAGTAGAATTTCGATGTTTTCGTCAGTTTTTCAAATTTTTGTTCAGTATCCCTTTAAGCGAACAAGAGAGAGGTCGGTCAACACTGCACAAAAAAGTGCTGCTGACGACGTCGCAACCGCCGTCGTCTGTTCGCACACAGCTCCGTCCCGTCTGCTGTACGTTGTTTTCGACGTGATGGTGACGCGACAGGTCGTTTGACGGCTGTGTGAATGAGCCCATACTCGCTGAACTAAAACGCGCTGTCCGCAACGAACATTTGTGGCATCCACTATCACGCTAACGCTTAACTATAACTGTCTAATATATATCTCCTCAGACAAACATCCACTGTGAAACCATGTTTTGACACTCGCTACAGATATGCCAATCCTTGACGAACATGTTCCAGGTTATTTTGCGACAAAAGTGCCACATGCAGATTAATATGGTACACTACCACGATCTAAAATATGATAGATGTCCTTCATGAACAGTGCGAAGGGTCGCCCATAAAGAAGCAAAAAATGACAAAAACAACGGGACGTTAGCTGTGTAGCTACCGCGTTGTACGAACGCGATGCAGAATAACGTAATATGTGCGCACACAAATTTTTATTTACAATAACGTACAGTGAATAACGTTGCGATTAAATAACACGCGCTGCATATGGTACAAGGTCACGTCAGCCACTCTGCATGAACATTCCAAACGCCGAGAATCGACAAATTAAAACAATTCCTTGTACAAAAACATGACATTCAAACACCGTGCACTGCTAAAATTCTGCTACGAAGAGCAGAACTTCGGGTCGTAATGTACATTCATTGCAGACTTTTCTTCTCAAAAACCCGCTGTCTGACGAGAAAGTTGCCGGCTTTCATGTTGTCGAGCTGGACCATGCGTCTCGTCACGCGAAGCAATGGATATCCGTCCCTCAGAATTGCTGGCTTGCAGTCGCCGCAATATGGGCCGAGTTCAGATCACCGTAAGTTCCATGCAAGGACTTCTCCATATTACGCAAAACAGATGCAAGGAGGGGCAAATAGGAGGAGCCTTCCGCGGCGTGGTAGGCGAGGAAGGGCAATCCACTCCACATGCAAAAGCACACTGGTAGGTACTCGGGCGTACAGCGGGCCTCGCTTACCACCAAAACTGCCACAGAATAAGAGGATCCCACGTCGTTAGCACCGATTGCCGCGCAAGAACCACTGGATTTCAGGATTTCCACCAGACGTGCGCCGACAGCACTGGCATCCAACACGGCTTCGCTGGTGTGCAGGCGGTAAAGAACCCACTGTTCGTACACACCTCGCGGTACAAGCCAAGCGTACAGCTTGGCCGTGGAGTTCAGACGCTCCTGCTCCCCTTCAATGGACATGATGCTGGAATGAATTCTTTCAACGGCCGGTAGCAAGGTATGTCCTCGGAGCGGCATCAGCCAGGGAAGCCTTGCGCAGTCTAGCGAGTGCAGTTCTTCGAACCGGAGGTGGTAGAAGATGCAACACAGTTTTCCTATATCCTCGGACGACATAGCTGAACCGTGCACCAACGTGAACGACTGCCTTGGATCACGGTTGTACTCGACTCACCTCGCAATGTGCCGCGAGTGAAAGAATTTTTCTCCACGAGTTGCTCGGTGGCTTCTCCGTATGAGGTCGCCACCACCTAACCATGCCTAAAGTCCCTGTATTTTTGAAAGGTAGCGCAAAACCATTGTACAAAAAGGACAGGGCGAATCTCCGCCACACCCTCTAGGTTTCTTCTCACTTCTTCGCCCTATTGTACTCCCATATTGAACCATGCTCGACACCTGGCAACATCACCTAGGGCACGTGGCCAGTAACCCCCGATGTCCCCCCCGCTGCTATCGCTTTCTCCGGAAAACAACGCCCTTGTTGAGCGCAGAAGCACCGGCGCACGTGTGCGCTGTACGTGACTGCGGGTATTTTACACTTTGCAAGACGTCATCGGCTGCACAAATGTCAAATTTCTGCGCTGTGACATTATCGGCCACGTTTTCTCGCACAGTTTTTATACCAACGAAAGCCAGACTATTCTAGCTCGCTTGTATTGAACACTGGTACCTTAAACTGCCGACAGTAAATACAGCGAAATCTTTAGAGTTCGCGTGGCAGTCGATCATTCTACCTGAGAACCACGATGGGGCTTGAAACCAATTTGCAAAAATATCTTATACATAACTTGCACGTACGTCACTCCGGTCGCAATCTTTAGGTACCAGCGGAATGCGATGCTGCATAAACACCTGCTCGAACGCGCGGAGCAAGAAACAGTGCACCCTCCGATCCTTTGTATTCCCCTTGGCGCGGCTGGCGAACAGAAGAAAGCAGGGAGAGTACAGAAGAACGCAGGGAGCGAACGACCCCCCTGTCCTCCCCTGCACTATAGTGCCTAGAATATACTGGCACTATACCTGCACTGACACTCTTTAATGCGATAAAAAGTCACGGTGGCCGCCATCTTTAGGTACCCAGTGCAGAGAACTTGTCTGTGACGTCACGTGCAAGTTATGTATAGAAGCGTCATGTCGGGCAAAGAACCGAGCTAACTTATGCAGCGCAGTATGGCAGAAGAGCAATATAACAACCAGTCGTGACACAATGGTAATAGCGCTACGATTTGGTGGTGTCATACTTCCCACTCACAGCAAAGGGCTCAGCCATAATTCTTCTTCGTCATTAGCCACGTGCACCATGAACAAAGTAGACATAATAGCTTACAGATGTGTAGCGGCTACCTTGGTTATCCGCAGAAAGACGAATGATGGCGCAGTGGGTGCTGCCTTACGTCACAAATATTTTGATTTATGGCGTAGTGGTAACCTCGCATGCGTATTGTATTAGTTGCCCCAAGAAGCTGAGCTCACAATTCGCATCAGGCAGTATGGTAATCGTCGTGTGAATTCTTTTTTTTTTTCTGAAGAAGGCGTGCCTATTAGTATAGCCCTGTCTCTAAAAAGAAATCCGCACGCGTCTCTCAGAAATGAAAGCTCACGCTGGGAGGGGTGCAGTCCCTGAACGAGGAAAAATTTTTAGGTCAATATGAAGTTTTTGTTTGGAGTCTCAGGTAGCTCTGTAATACAAAGGGGTGAATGAATGAAACCACGTTTATTCCACTTCGAAACAGCCGCAGGCGCTGCGGTGGAAAAAAAAAAAAAGGGGGGGGGGGGGGTTATTAGGGTAGAAGGAAGTGGTAGAGCTGCCTCCGCTTTATTAAAGGACGTTCTGGAGGCAGCTAAGTGGGGGCCGCTTGAATCTTGTGGCTGTCGCGGAGCCGATCGCCGACCGGTGGTGCCGCCGAGTCCTGGAGGAACAAGAGGAGTGCTCGCCAGAGCTCGATGGCCCGATCCGGAAGTGTGGGATCCGGACAGGCCCATGTCCGGAGAGAGGAAGGCCAGGGTCCCCGCTTTATGGTGGCCAGGGCACGAACCCGGGGTGTGATGTAGAGGGGGGGCACTCCCCAACACAGGTGGTTGAGGTCCAAACGGCAGTTGCATGTGGAGCAGACACCGGTTACGGGTGGTGGTGTGCCACCCCTGTGAAATCGGTTAAGCAAGAAAGGAGTAAGGAGTGTTCCTGTCTGAATTCTCCGAAGCAACACAGACTCTCGTCGTGTAAATACCTTCGACGGAATCGACGGTATCGAGAGTGGATTGCCCACTGCTGTGAGGTAAGCGGCACGAAGTTGTTTAGTGATATGCTTTTCTGCGATCGGATCTGCTAGCTCGGGTGTGGTAGCTAGAACAGGAAATTGAGTATAAGAGGCTCTGGCTAGCGCGGTGGAGAGATGAGCACGCGCTAATCTGTGAGCCTTCTCGTTTCCGGGGATACCACAATGTTGGGGGACCCAGAGGATGGTGACATCGTGACCGCATTCGCGGAGTAGGCGCGCCTGGTGCCGGATCTTCTGCAATACAGGGTCTGTATAAAGAACGGTAGCACATGCCCGATGGGCAGCGTGTGAGTCTGTGTACACACGATGATGAACGGGTTCAGTTTCAGATGCAGTTACGAGGGCCCACTCCAAATAATCTAGGATGGCCACTAGCTCTGCTCGGGTGCTGTACATCGCTTCTGCTGATACATGATGGCGTCGGTTCTGATTCCCGTTCGTCTGGTCGTACCACGCAGTGGCATAACAAGTGTTACTGGTGCCGTCTGTAGGAAGTGCAGCGTCCGTGTATATAATACGTTCAGTCAAAGGGAGGGAACTCGTAGCCTTAGCATGGCTCTTGGCGTAGGCGAGGCGCCGCACTCACTGATGATGATCCATATTGAGTGGAAGTGGCTTGCCATCGGTGAGTACCGTGATTTCCCATGGCGGCGTTTTGTTGGGCAAAATGGAAAGTGTATGGATGTCATACCCGAGGAGCATGAGTGTGTGTCGCCCGGCGTTTGTTGCACGAAGCCTCGTCTCCTGTGTTTGGATGTGCACGTCGACGAGCTCGGACAGGTTGTTGAGCTTGCTACAGCTCTTGAGCGCATCGAGGTGTGTGTACCTTGGAAAGTCCAGTAACAATGCGTTTGGCCTCGTTGAGTAACCGGTCGAGCGCGAGCATTTGCGTACGGTTGACCGGATGATACGGCAGCCCATACATGATACAAAGGGGTGGATGAACCCTTCCCCCCAGTTTGCAGAATTGCACGTCGTATGGCACTTTCATTCTCATTGTTCTCGACGAAGCTTAAAGCAGATAAGATATCCTGACCCTCACTTTTCCTCTTCCTTCCAAGAATCAAAGCATGACCAAAGCAGACAAATATCTCGCACTTACGTTCCCATAACTTGTGCCCCATTACTTTTTCGTTTATAAATGTGACCTAGACCGCTACAGGCATGCTCACAGGCGAGTAGACAAGCGAGTCCTCTGGAAGTCTTATACCTTGTGTAGGCAAAATGTGAGCTCGGGCGGTGGGCATACACCTCGCGGCGTATGAGAACAAATGACGATGAAAAAACACAACGAGAACCAACCCTTAATTGTTTTGCTTCGGCATCTACCCTCCGCATGCTTCAAACCAGGTCCTATTCAAACCTTCATTCCCACAGCCAGTTCATAGAAGGCAACATGCCCAGATTGTGGCTCCGCATGTATACGTTAGACCACATGCTCTGGCAGTGCCCCCCTCATTACAGAGTTCTCAACGCACGACCGAAGAGGAATGGAGCTCTGCGCTACGGAGCTTAAAGGGGTACTGACACAAAAACTTTGGCCTCGCGTTTTTTTGCTGCAATGTGTTGCTGGGGTCCTGTTAGTCATAACACGGCACCTCGTTTGCTGCAGCGCGCGACAGATATTTAATTACAGGCTCCCTCATTACCGACCAGTTTCAGTTTCGGTTTGAGAGAGCTCGAAAAACGACAAGCCGCTGGGTGCAACTATCACCACCTAGCGTGCGCAGCTCTCGATCACGTCAGCACACAGAACTGTGACGCACTTCCGCACGGCACGCATCAAGAAGTCCTTTCGAATAGGAAACGGGACAGCAGTGTCGCCAAACACAAAAACTTTCAACGCGTGCGCCACGGCCACGGACTCGCGACCAGCCGCCAAGAAGTATAGACCTGCTGGAACAAACGCGGCAAAAGAAAATGGCCGCTATGACGTCATCACAACTTGCTGCAGCGTGGTCACGTGAGGGAAGTAGGGGGGTCACCGAGGGTCACCTGATGGTGTCAGGAGCGCGAGGGATCGCTCACGCAAGTCGATCGCTCACGCAAACTTCAAAATTAATTTAAAATACCTTCCAAGCTATATTCGCTGTTGGATATTTTGCAGATGATGTACACATGTTCACGGGAATCGAACCCGCTGGCTGTCTCGGCCGCGAAATTTTGTGTCAGTACCCCTTTAAGAGCTTTACATCAACTCAGGGCCGTCCAGAGGGCTCACGACGCGGCGATGAGGCTCGGCCTACCCGTCCCGACGTGGGAGCGGCCTGCTGCTCTACCGCCTTGAGCGGTAGTGTTCCTCAGGACCTCAATAAAGTTCTGTGTCTGTCTGTCTGTCTACAGCCGATTCTGCGAACGCAGAGTCTAAAAGGAAACTTGAATAAATGCGTGGCTCTCGGGCGACCCCCTGCAACCAGCGGGCAATGGACACCTTGAACAAGCAACACTGCGCATAGCAGCGGCGGCGGGCATCACGTATGCTTCATGTGCCACTCTTTAGCAGTAAAATTTCCAAAAATATGCTTGCAGCAGTTTGCGCTCATATATATTTTGAAATATGCACTTTTTCTGGCATTTGCCTCACCCAAATGGCTTAATTATTAACCTCACTACCAGGCGAGCAACGTGCTTGTGCATTGACACTTGGTCTTGCCTTGACGAAGCAAGTCAGCCTGAGCGTCCATGAACCGGACAACTTGGGCGTTTTCAGTTCCGTTCCTTGTTTCGGGCCAATTTTCTCAAATCAAGTCGAAGCACCATTCAAGTAACATCTCTGGGTATTTGGGGGTCAGCCACCGTTTTCTTGCTGTCGGTGAGAAGAAGGTTGGCTACGTTGTGCCGGCCGTCGAATAAACAGAGAATCTTTCAGTAAAAAAGCTACATTGTCGGGGTTTCTGTTGGCGGCACACGCACGTAAAAAGAGAGACAGAGGGGCACTAATAGGCATGCCTTCCTCAAAATATCGCAGAAAGCCGTGTGGTAGTGCCGGGCGTTTTGTTACTGGTGCGTTCTGTGTAAGTGGGCTTTTTGTATGAAGAAACACAGATAAGTGGATACACCTATCCTGGACCTACCGTGGCCTTCGCGGCATTCATGTGACGTCACAAATGGTTCAACTGACTATAGGCATGCTTGTCGTGATGACTTCTCTGCATTCTGTCATCATGAATAGATTGGTTTCCTTTCGAACGTGATCACTTAATTATCCGTTGGAACATTATTGACTGCTCGAAAGGAGGCAGACCTGTTGTACTTTCGTCTAAGCTAAGCACAATAGGAAGCTAAGCTTCCTAGTGTGCTTAGCTGAAAAAACAAATGCAAAATAGAGGCACAGAACTTAATGAAGTTGACTTTCTAAGTAACTGTGAGCATGTGTGCTTTGTCTACCTAAAGCCAAATGCGAGCAGCATGGTAGTAGTTCGGGATCAGACGACATTGCGGCTTGCCAACGAGCCTTAAGTGTGCTGGAAGGGCAGTTCAGACGGCCAACCACGCAGAATGACGTAGTCTCCATGCAAGTGCTAGGAAAATACTAATCGTATTGAAAAAAATTGGTAGCGCCAACTGTAGCTACAGCTGCATTTGCCCAGCACAATCAAATCAACTCGGGCCCGTGTAAACATATTTATTTATAACAAAGCTTCAAACATATGGATTGTTCAGACAGTAATCCGCCGATGACGACGCCTCGAAGTTCACAAAATTACATCTAAGCATGCGTATTACAAACAAGTGGTTTGGACATGGTTGTAGTGAAATGGTAGATATTCTGGTCAAAAGCTTTATGTACAGAAATTATAAGATAGTTTCTGTACATAAAAGTTTACATGCGAAAGAACAGTGATGAGAACATGCCAAGGTGGTTACATTGTCCTGCCAAGGTGTTCACGCAGTCCTGTACAAGTCATAGAGAGTTTAGTGCCGGGTACCCCTAGCTCCCTTTGTGTGCAGGCTCTCGCGTTCCTTTGTACTAACCTCCGCACCTGTAGAGAATACAAAGGGAACGCAAGGGCTCACGTACGCAAGCCGATTGGGGCCCCAGCACTAAAACTCTATTCAGTTTCATATGGCTGCCGCCGAACGAGCGGATGTGAGATAGCTGTAGAAGCCGTAAAAGCGCTTCTCCAAATCACCCACTACGGATTCCAACAAAGGCCAGTTGGAGGCATCCGGACCAGTCATGTCCTGAATGAGCATAGCCACGAAGGGTAAACCATGCCACACGTTAATGCTTATGGGTATATGTACTTGGAAGGCGAGCGAGCGAGCACCAGGCATGATCCGAGTCGGAGACCGCCTCCGCCACACTTTTATCAACCGACCGCACCTTTCGCGCCAGCTCGAGTGCAATTTGCGGCGCGTCCAACACCGAAAAATCCTGTGCACGCTGTAGATGGCCCACGCGGTGTGTGGGCTTCGCGGTAAGAGCCACGAGTAGAATGCGGCCATGCATTCCAGACGCTCGCACTCGCCGTCGATGGCCTTGATGCTTCTGTAGATGGGGTCGTCGTGCAATGCTAGAATCGACGGATTCAAAAGCGGATAGAGGTAGATGTCCATTGGTTCTGCATCTTCTGGTGGGAGGTCGTCGCAGAGTGTGCACAGACGGTGAATATCCACGTCTGCCATTGCGGATAGCTGCGATGTATGTCCGGGAAGTGAACGTCAGCCACGGTGACTTCTTGCCGTATCAGAAGTATGTGGTCTTCGTCTTGTCGAGGATAGGAAAAGCGAAATATCTCGTTGAGTGGACGCTTCTTTCTGCCTCCCAGGTGGGGGCACGGCTCAGCGCCTGTGGGATGTGTGGCAAGAGAGCGCGAAGCTCAAGTCGAAATGCCAGACGTGCCAAACGGAGATGGCAGGACTTCAATGACATGCTGAATTCAGAAGCACGTGCAAAATGTGCGAAACGGCATTGCTGCAAGTTTTTTTTTTTTGAAGCAAGTACTCTCGTTAACAGACTGCTTTTGTTGCTTGTTGTCCTTTTGCCAGTTTCAGTGCGAGTTCAAGTGCGGCCCTCGAACGACAGGTGCCTGGTTTATCCTGCGAAGCGTGGTGGTAACAATGAGGAGTGAAAATCTCATAATAACTTTTGAAAAGCATTTGGGGTTTTCTCATAGTCACTGCAGCTGGCAGCGAAGAAACAAGAGTGGAGGCTTCGAGATGTTACTGTACCCCCCACAACACACAGCTTCTCCAGCATAAGCAGCGAAATCGGTCCGTAGAGTACATTTTTGTGGAGATCACATTTTTTTTTTTTTTGAGAGCTTGCGTTAGAAAGGTGCACAAAATGGAGTTGCTTGAACTTGTCCATGTGGTTCTCGAACGTCTTCCTTTCTTAATACGTCTGAAGCGTGATGACACTGATACTGCCCCCTCTTAGTGACAGCTGCTTATGGTGGTGGTGGTTGTGGTTCGAAGAAGAAAAGGCGCCTAATTTGTGCAGCCCGGTCGGGAGCACGGCGCAGCACCTGTGCTTATGATGACCGGTCACTGCCGTGTTCTGGGCAAAGATATGGACACCTTGAAAAAATCGGTACTGCGCATGCGCGAGCAAGCGCGCTTTCCCAACGCGCAACCTGCATCGTAGATCAGAAGACAAGCTATCCTTTTTTTTTATACAAAACTCACACCTGCATGTTTTTCTTTCTATTTCTCCATTTCTCCGTGTATTCCGTAAAGCTTGCAATGAGGCATGACATTCATGAAATAGTTTTTGAAAAGCCTTCGTGATGCTCGCGCACCTTTTCTAGCAAGTTTTTCAGTATTGGAGACGGAATTTGGTAATAATTCACTGCAAGGAACCTGGTTGCTTTTCAAGAGCAATGTACTAGAATTGATAAGTATACTCCTTTATGTAGTTCACGCGCTAATAAAAACAAATCATGGTTCAATAAATCACTCAAGCGACTATAAAACGAGAAAAAAAAGGTAACTTCAAGCTGCTAAGCAGATTTACAACCCATTTATGCGGAATAAGTACTACACAGCGGAAACCGAATAGCTCACGGCAATACAAGACGCTAAGTACAAGGTTTTTCACTATGACTTTCCTTGTATGCTAACGCGAAATCCTAAACAATTTTTGCGTGTGGTTAACCCAGAACACAAACACACGATAACACTAGTTAATGAAAACAATGATGTTGTGAGAAATGCCGAATGTGCAGACGTATTTAACACCGCTTTCGCAAGTATATTTACTAATGATCGTGCCATGCCTCCAATCGTACTAAGATGTCAGAGTATTACCAGTGAACTGCCGATGCCTGATATTGTATTTTCCATTGATGGCATAATGCATTGCATAGAACATCTAAACAGAACATCATCAGCTGTTTTTGACGAATTCGATGTCTTTACTCAATAGTAAGAACGTTTCGGCTGCTTACTTGTGTCTTTTGTTTTCTCAGTCCCATTCAACAGGCCCCTTACCTGACGACTGGAATGTGGGAGTGGTCGTTACCATCCATAAATCTGGCAGTATACCATTTAAGTTCGTCAAACATGTCATTTATTCCCAAATCATGACCTTCCTAAACCTAAATGATTTTTTGACCCTTCACAGCACGGTTTCCGCAAAGGTCTCTCCTGTGAAGCTTAGCTAGGTAACCTCTTTGATTTACACTTAAACTTGGACTTACAGTCGAATCCTATAAGTGCCTAGGTGCAATTGTCATACGATCTAATATGGAGAGCGCATCTCATTAACGTAACAGCGGGTGATTACAAATCACTCGGATTTCTAAAACGTCATTTACGTCACGCTCCCAAACACGTTAAACTTCCAGCCTACAAATCCATTATCAGACCAAAGCGTCAGTATGCCACTGACGCTTTGTAGCCCGCCTCAGGCTTATCTGTCTATACTCGGCGACAACTTATCTTGACATTGGAGCGAAGGCTACGGAGGCGGGGCTTCCACACATTCGTGTTGCTCCGCAAGTAGTTCGGCAGCTTGCGGCTGATTTCGGTATTGCTCGCTCTCATCGTTAACGCGTTTAGAAAAACACATGAAAATTTTGAATGGGAGAAACACTTCGATTGTTCACTGTACATTTGAGTGTCCTATTACGAGTATATTTTTCTTGGAGAACTAAACAGCGCGTATTCGGCGGTACAGTGACGTCACGGACGCCATGTTTTCTTGGAAAACGGGTGGGCTGAAAAGGTGGTGCTGTCTAAGAAATGGAAAGCATTTTTTGCAAGCTGAACGATAACTGTATTTTGCCTGCAACTTCCCGCAACTGTTTAAATCTCATAATAAATAAAGCAGTATTCATTTCAGCAAGGCAAATAAGAAAATTATCAATAAACTTCAGTACTATTTTTATGGCGCGGCAGCAGACATGCGCTTTGGTTCTGTAGCTTCCTCAGTGCTGTCAAGAAAAGCTGTCGCCGAGTATAGTTCACTTCAGGCCACCAAATAGAGAGAAAGGGCGCAAAACCGAGAGGAGGAGGGTTGCCGCGGAAGTTCTCCTTTCCCACTTCGCATGCAAGCGGAATGTGTTCGTGCCTTCTTTCACGTCCGCTGGCCGCTTGGGCGACGCGGCCATTCGTAAAATTTCGTTAACACTCTTTAAATTTTTGTTCGTGTGTTCTGAAGCGGCGAAACTTAAGCGGACCGATTGCTCAGTAAGACAAAACTCGATCAACACAAATAAAATTGATTTTTTTATTGCACGCTCCGTATTAAAAAAAGAAAAACAGAGACATGCGCGTAGTGTCAAAGTGTCAATCTAAAAAGGCAGCTTTAATTCACAACTGAAATATGGAAATAATGAGCAAACAGTGGACCCAGAATATCCGAACCAATGCGAAAATTATCAACAATCACGAGCAGGACACGTCGTATTTGACCCAATCACTTTTGTTATGACGGCGCACATATTTTTCTTGGAGAATTTGACTACCAAACGAGGCAGAAGTTCAGAGGAGCAGAGAGGCTTGTAGCGATGAGAAGTTCTTCAAGAGAGAACGTCGCTGAAAACAATGTTTTGGCAAGTTGTCTTGTCTTCGTCGGGTATGCAGCGTTGTCCTGACGAAGAAAAGTTCACTTGTCAATACGTTGGCTCCAGCGACATTTCCTATAACGCTTTCTAGAAGTATTCAGTTCATCACATGTATTTCAGTGACAGTATTAGAAGTAAAGAACCACAAAGTTTCAAACTGGCTACATGAATTTCATATCAGGAAGGAGCCTAAAATTGCTTCACATCATTTGAGCTACATGCCAAAAGTAAAAGATGAAAAAACTATGTAGCCGAGGCAACACGCATTCAAGCCTTTCATTAAACGTATTTTGCCGACAGCAGGTAGGCTGTCGTTTTGACCAATTAGTCTAGCGACACTGCGCTTATGTCAGTACAGTCAGGCTTGCAGAGAACCGGGTTTACTCATGTACTCATGCAAAAATTAATACCTGCTGAAATAATGGGCCCAAATACTTGTGCTCACCCGTTTCCACTTGGAAACCTGAAAAACCTTCGCGGAACTGGAAATCCCCGGGTTAACACACCGCAGAGCCGCGAAAAACTTGTGATGCCCGATTTAGCCATCTTCGTCTGATGCATGCCCGACTTGCTCGGCGTAGCTCACTGCGGCTTCCCTTCTCTGCACGCCACAACTTTCTATCTTATCGTTCCCGCACTTGGCACGCCAACCGAGCAAGATAACTGAGCGTGATCTAACTTGTGATATCGCTGAGCGAGTGGCAAGGAGGAGCGGAGGCAAGCGCTACGAATTCAAGTCAACCACTTTCCACGCTTCGCCTGATTTAAAATTCACGAAATAAGAAACAGAACAAGACAAATAAACAAAAGAAGAGTTTTTTACAGTGAAATAAAATTTCTTTTTTTTAAAAAAAATACTCGCGAAAGCAAATAAATGCGAACATCCACATCAACCTCATTTCGTTCAACCAAATCTTAGGATGCCCGGCAACCCCACGAGCGTGCATGTTCCTTGAAACCTAAACTAGCCCTCAGTTTCCGGGGCTTGTATTAACTCTTGGACTTCGTCGTCGCATTGCTACCCTAGCTATGTTCCGTAACTTCTATTACAGCTCACATGACCGCCGGGTCTTCATCCCCCCCCCCCCCCCCCCCCAAGCCCGCATATCTTATCGCACCGGTCATGCCTTACAAGTCATCCGTCCGCGCAGCCACACCAAGACATTTTCTGCCTCCTTTCAACGGGCATCATCTGAATGGAACGAGCTTTCCCGCAGCAGTGCCGCCATTACCTACCCGACTTTATTTTTGCAAAGTGTGACACATTACCTGTCTTGCAATTAACATACGTGGTGACCAATTTTGTACAATTTCTCTATAGACACGCCTGATGTAACAGCCTCTTTAAGGTAATTAAATGAAAAACGAAATGGAAATGAACATCTGCGTTATATTCGATAAGAAATTATCGCTGCCTTACTTCTGGGAACATTCGCGCGACAACGAACAAAAAAAAACAATTTTGGCAGAGAACAGTCAAGGGTAAGTCTTACGGTCGCTAGTCACACAGATAACCTCGCTTCTGCGCTCGCCTTCATACGCGCACCCTCTAGGTCCCTCGAAGGGACCGTACGCTCGGCCCGCCCAATACGGCACGAAAGCAGACGGGTCGGGCGAATCGGGCGGCGCATCAAGAGTCATTCCCGGAGCGTGGATGGCCACAAAGGACAATCCAGGCCATATGGCAAAGCATATCGGCTTGTACTGGGGTGGACGGTATCCCTTGTCGATCGCCAGTACAGTCACGCACATGGAAGTTCCCGTGTTCAGAGTGGCGTCCGCCACAATCCAACCGGCACACTGCAACGTTTTCACTAGGGCCTCACCAAAAGCAACGTTGTCCAACGTAGATGAGGAGATGTTGAGGTTATACAGGAACCACTGCTTGTGTACCCGTCGCGGTATCAGCCAAGCGTGTAGTGTAGCTATGCGCTTTAGGCGGTGCTTCTCACCCTGGATGGCGATGAGACTGTGGCGGATACTATCGACGGCCTGCGCCAAACTCTCCGCTTAGTGGCGCGAGCCACGGATATTGGCTGTCCAGGGCGCGAATCTCTTCAAGTGGCAGGCTTCGAAATGCGTCACACAGTCTGTCTACGGCGACGGCTAACATTGAAGAAGTTCGCGGTTGCTCTTGACTCTCGGCCATGGTGAAGTCCTGTCGGTACGAAGTCCTGTCGGTACGAAGTCCTGTCGCCACGTGGATAGTCCAACCAGAAACCGAAGACGGTGTTGTGTCGAGAAGTAACTGCGTCGGCGTTTGTGTGGACAGCACAAGTGAAAGCAACAAGACGGCGAGATGGGTTAGTTGGTGAACATTTAAGGTTAAAGCAAAAGCTTTTTAAGCGCACATAAAACGAGGAGAGAAGAACTTAGAATTTGGCAGGACAGCGCTTAACTCACAACCTAATTTTTATTGGACAGAATAACATATAAAAGCGCAAGAGAACCAACTTGCACATGCGTAGACGAACAAGAGGCCTAACTGCCTTCGGAACCAGCACACTGATACCAGCATAGCGATACTAACAATCTTCACTTATTAAGAAAGTCATACTCCTTATCGTGTTGCGTGATAGATGGCTGGCAAACACAGTCACGGCCCCATTTTTCTGATATGAAAAGCCTCCACTATTTCACGAGTTGCCTGATTGTCCCGGAATGCCACTTTTTCGACCCCTCGTCACGCCGATTAACGCGCGCCGCACCCACCCCGCTGACCAGCACGTCGGCTCGGACGTGAAAAGACTTGTTTTTAGAGTCTCGAAGACCAGCGGAAGGGGGTTATCTTCGAATGTTGCTGCCGAACGGGGCGACGGCAGGTATAGACCTTTTAACGTGGGCGCCGCCATATTGCTTAGCGGGCGCCGCCATCCCTCGTCTGGCAACTCTTCTGGCATGTGCGAAGCTCCACGGTTGCGTGGTGCGGCCGCAGTTTTAGTCGTTTTTTTAGTTCTGACGCGTTGAATTTCGATTGAAGTGGTGCAGGTTCTTTAGAGAATTAGTCTGTGAGGCGTTTTGAGTAGGTTAAAGCCATTGAGAGTCAATTGTATGATTATACGGTGCCGCGAACGAGTTCCACTTGGTGGATATATGCATTATATTTACAGCACTGACTTTCTGCTCGAAGAAAGCGCAATATTTTCAGCTCTTTCCTTTCCAGGAAGAGCAGCAACACTTCGAGGGCACAGTTAATTTTTTCTCGCGCTGTAGGTATCGGCTTTTCTAACGCGATTTGTTTACGCCACGCCATCGCATCGGCGCTCTTACATGAAGCCGTGTGTTGACGTTTAGTGGTTAGTTCCATTTCATGGCACGGACGGCTTTGTTTGCTGCCTTGAAACTTATCTCGATTGTTTTTCAACTCAATCCAGATAGCGCTTGATCACGATCGAAATTGCGCCGTGTGTCTCTGCACAACAGACTATTTGGCGACCTACTCTTCGTTTCTTCGTAGGCACCAACTCTTGCTTTACTATTCGTTGCCGTGGTACTTTGACCTGCGACAGATAGAAATGTTACATGGGGCTGTTTATCGGATAAAAATATTGTCATTGTTGGAATAGCCGTAGGCTACGTACCTTCCGTTCATAGCCGAGCTCGAGCATCGCCGTCGATTGCGCTTCATTCGCCAGAAAGGAAGTGTTCTGAACATAACCGAGAACACGCGGAAGGCACAAAGTTTTTCCTATTTAAGCTTGCAAGCCATAAACGCCGCTGCTCCTCGTCATCACGAAAAACGATTTAACTTGAAGAGTCCGCAGCCGCAAAGACTCCGTGTCTGGTGATGCACTTCGCATTTTTCTCCCGACAGCAGTTTCCTTTTTCTGTCGTTGTTACTACACCAAAAAACAGCACAGTGGTTCCCTGTTGACTTATTACTTGCCGGCATGGCAATGAAAAAGAAAAGAATCCGCAAGTTGACCTACAACACGCAAAAATTCCTCGACAATGACACACATCCCAGCGTCAACACACGCACTCCAAGCCAGCGAGCACGAGCCAGAGAGGAGGAAAGTGCTGTTGCCAGACCTGTCCTCCCCGCCCGTTAAAAAGGTCTATAATGAATGCCGCAGTGTGCCCCGAAGTTCTGACTGCAAAACGCTCGGCTAAGAATGGAAGCAAGATGCGTTCCCACGGAAGGAGCTGCACGTGCACGAGCCGCCTACGCGGTCACCTTAAACGGGTTGTCTCTCTTTATTAATGGAGAACCCTCCCCCTAATTAAAAAGGGGCGTCGTCAATATTTCGAGGGCGGACTTTGTGACAATGCGATGCGCAAGATTGGACCCATGTTGATGGTCCCTCTTTCCCCAGGAAGAGAGTGAGGGGACACCAAGGGAATTTAAGCGCAGGATATCGCCCTGCTAATCAGACTAGTTGCTTGGCAAACATGGAATAGAAGTAGATCAACGAGTATCCCTTCTAGAAGTTTTTAGTGCGCGCTTTGTATCGGCTGGCCACCTAAACTTAGCCGTTCGCCTAGTTGAGGCACGTCTGCAACGTAGGCATCGGGACTTCAATCTCAGGTTAGCTCAACCTGCCTGGGATCTCGTTCAAGCACTAGCTCCCGGAAGCATCGGCGTTGCAACTCGGACCCACCGACATCGCAGTCGTGCCAGAACTTTTCGGGACTTCTCGCATCCGATCGTCGTGGACGCAACGCTGCCGGTCATCTCACGTATGCCTTCACCTGTTTATACCATCGAACATT
>JALIZH010030872.1:0-18179 GCA_030522465.1 Rhipicephalus appendiculatus | reverse complement strand
GTTTTATCTGAACGAGAGAAAGAATCGGAAGCTTTGTGTCAAATGGAACAAAATCTTAACGGCATTGTGGCGCTACCACCACATTTCGAAAGCGCGGTAATGAAACTTTTCTCAAACTTACAAAAACATATGTAATAGCCATAGACACCGGGGTTCCCCATTTAGGGGGGGGGGGGGGCGAAAGGTTCCTCCCCAGCGGCCCCCTCCCCTACTATCTGTATGGGGCTGTCTTTGCCTTACTCCCCCGAGTCGTAGCGTCCCACTCCCTATTATGTCAATGCATGCAGCTGGCTTTGAGCCCCCTCCTCTTAGGTGAACTAGGGGGGCTAGTCACCTAAGAGCTCCCCCTGCGCCCCCCGTGCGCACGCCTATATGGTAATAGCAACAACTTTGCGTTGCGCTAATGGCGGCAAATGATGTGGGAGAAAAACATTTCTGCAGAAGGAAAAGTGGGACGTATGTGTCCCACCGACGCACAAAATAATAAACTACTGCAGAGTTGTGTGGGCTATGACGACACAAGGTAACCAAAGAAAGATTTCGGTGTTGCATAGCAAAATCCTTCGCATGACGTGTTTACTGTACGTGGCATTATCGATTCCTTTCACTTCCTATCAATTATAGGCTTTTACGGTACCATAACATAGAACAATAAAAGACGACTGTGAACCCTGTTAGGGCTAGCTTGTATTCAAACTGATGTCACATCAACCTGGTTGGATAAGGTCAAGTGGCATCACGATTAAATAAACTCCGTTTTGCAGGTATTGCCATTCACAGACGTTGTACTTGCACAGCTCCAGCATGAATTCCTAATTAACTCTTCAAACACTCAAAAAGGACCTCATTAGTCTTACCTTCCACATCTGCGCAAACTAATGTAAGGACATAATTTAGCCGCGAAAGTAAAAACACACACCAATGGTAGAGACATAATTACAGGACATGTCGTTGTGCTCCTCCCTTTGTGTGTGTCTTACTGCGGAAATTTCTCTATTAACTTTTCCAACCCTTAAAAATGACCTCCTTAGTCTTACTTCCACATGTGCACCAACTAATCTAAGGACAGAACATAACCACGATGTAAAACACGCACGAAGAGAGGAACACAGCGACGGCACCTGTCGTCTTGCTCCCTTTGTGTGTTTTACTTCGCGGCTAAATTATGTTCTCAAGTGAAAGTACAAACTAGGCCAGCAAACAATCTTGCTGAAACCAACGAATGTGTTTCCATGCCCTTTTTTTCTCTCTATCTTCTAGCGACGCTTGTAAAATGTACTTCATTCATGACCGTTATTTGTGCTTGTTGCTTTTTCAGATATGTATAAACTACATTGCTGCCATGCACAACAACGCTAATTAGTACAAATGTGTGTAATCTGTGTAACTTGGGCAGGAGTTCTCATAATTTCACTATATATGTGTTCAATAGCCACCACCACTTATGCTGCATGTAAATAGGTGGATGAGGACTTGGTGAAGCGGTTAGTCGTTTTTATGTTGACCCCCTCCACCGTCTTTGCACTCTTTAGATGGAAGGAAATTATTATTATTATTATTATTATTGTTATTATTATTATTATTATTATTATTATTATTATTATTATTATTATTATTATTATTATTATTATTATTATTATTATTATTATTATTATTATTATTATTATTATAAGACTTGGCAGAAGGTGCAACGCAGCAGCTCCTCTCTGACTGCTTCGTATGAAATCAATTACCAGAATGCCTGAATGAGATCTACAAAATTTTTTTTGCCATTTTGTTTTTCGCTTACTCTTAACAGACGATCTACGCGGGCAACGCGGCGTCCGTCCACATTCGTGCCCTGGATGCCTTGTGCGAGGATCCTACGCTTTCCGGACGCTGCATTGTGGCCGTTGACGACACGCCTACCGATAGCTTCGCTTTTATGGCGCCATTGGTGGCAGGACACGGTATTCGCGTCATCGACAAAGTTGTGCCTTACTCGTTGGCTTTAACATTCGCTGTGTGCTCTACAGGCGTTGTCAGGCTACTCGCGCGGATGTTTCCCAGTGCCCGCACAGCCATGGTGCCCAGACCTTCGGACATACGCTACATATACAGCCGGACCACCTTCGACAAGTCCGAAGCCGAGGAAGTGCTAGCCTGGAGGCCCAAATACTCGCCAGACGAGGCGGTAAAAATGTCGCGTTCATTCTATGATGCAGTGTGACGATTGCAATAGAGACAGGGGCGCAGCTGGAAATTTTTGTCGGGAGGGGGTGAGGAAGGGTGGCTCCACTGCCCTTTATGTGTGTTCGTGCCTGTGTTTGCCGGTGTGCGTGCACATATGCACGTGCAAAACTTAAGACTTCTGGAGGAAAGATAACCCCAACCTTCCGACTACGCCAATGGTGAAAGGTATACCCCCATAGGCAGACTGACGTACGCATGCTGTGACGGTGTGTCGAAGTAGCTTAAGTGAGTGTTCTTCTGGTCGTTGGAGGCGCGGCTCGCGGAACTGGAAAGCCAACTGGCCAGCCTGGACCACTCCTGGTGCGCTGCTGTAGCCAGTGCAGCCCTGGAAGAAGGGCACTACCCACCATAACCAAAAAGAGCCCAAATATGAATAAACGTTTCTTCTCTCTCTCTCTCGAAGTAGCGTGTAGAACGTACGTCGGAGACATTAAGAAGCACGCAGTGTTCTCGCCCGCGAACGGCAAAGTGGCAACGCCGACAACAAGCTGCTACTGCGGCTGCGAGAGTGCGGCATGCGGCGGCTCAACGTCTACGCAGACAGTAAGCTACCCCAGTGGCGAGAGCTCGGGAAGCAGTGACAAAACGGCAACGCCGACAACAAGCTGCTACTCCGGAGTTGAGGGCACGGGAAGCGGCGGCTCAACGGCAAAAAGATATTGTATATACGGTACACACACGTTCTCATTCATTTACATGCGCGAGTGGGCAATGTCACGGGTGATTTAGGTTAAGAAGGATTCCCAGTGCTTCGCCCACTCGGATTCCCAGTGCTTCGCCAACATTAGCGCCATCAACGGCGCTAATGTTGTGGGCCATCTGTTCAGTTGCCATCAAACCACTTTTACCGCTCGGCACCGCCTTGGTAGCCCCAGTAGCATCAAAAGAAACGAGCGATCTAAATTATAGCGAAAAAAAGATATCTGATGCTTCGCCCTCAACGTTAGATGAGACTAAGCGATGCGTAGCGCTTTTTTGCTTATTTTGCGTGATAGTTACGGACACCGGCGGTGGCGGCGGACAACTTTGGAGCCAAAACCGGCCCTTGTTGTGATCTCATAACAGCTAAGAGAAAACGTAGTGCAGTCAGTTAGTAGTTTTACTTGCCGTAGTTTCCAGTATTTTATTCTAAAGGAAGAGTGGCGCCGAGGCACCGGGTGTTCAAAATTAAGGTCTGTGGGTTTCTTGAAATTCAGCTCTTGGAGGTACGTGAAATAGGACTATGCCCCATCTCAGAAGTACCATGCAGCACTGTGGAAGCTGCAGGGGCTATTAGGCACCCGACACAGACCAGAGGGCGCTATGGAGCTCTTCTGGGCCGCCTCAGCATGGACGGCACCGACCGCTAGGGATATCAAGAAGATGAAAAGCTCGCTAAACACATCGACGCGCTCAAGTGTCTCCATTTTTGGGCACGTTTTCAACGAATGCTTCCTGAGTGCGTCCATAATCACCCGTGACCCCCCTCCCGCCACTTAAAAAAAGAGTGTACATGTGCCCTGGCGGGTCCGCTTTTGCTGCATCTACTCGCTAGGCTATGCAGTGGCGGGCCCGATTTTGCTGCGTCTACTCGCTAGGCTGTGTTCTGGCACTACCGTCGGATCTCGTAAACTGCATTGCCGGGTGCCCTATATGAAAGGCGAAAGCCCCTCAAGACGTGCTGACCGGCAGCGTCTGGCCTGCGGCACACATGTACTCTGCTGGTCGCTGCTCATCGCCTGCGTGCCGTAGATGCAGCGACGAAGAAACACTGGAGCACATCATTTGTTCCTGCCCTGCTCTGGCCGCTGAACGACGCCTTATGGCGAGCCGCTATCGCCGGCTCGTTCTCCCTGCGACAACTGCGGAGGACTTCCTTTTAAATGCGAAGCATTTCTTAGCGAACTTCGGCGACTTTGAGCGTATCTATCTATCTATCTATCTATCTATCTATCTATCTATCTATCTATCTATCTATCTATCTATCTATCTATCTATCTATCTATCTATCTATCTATCTATCTATCTATCTATCTATCTATCTATCTATCTATCTATCTATCTATCTAGCCGCCTACGACTTTGTGCTCTCCTGGCCGTATCGTTAATCGGATTTACACCAAAATTGCTATGGCATAACATGACTGTGTGGCGAACATAAATGGCTGGTCATATTATGAAAATCATGACTAACTTGTCATGAAAAAGTATGATTTACATGCCACGCTCATGGCGCGCTCGCGGCCGTTTCGCTAGCTTGATATACACCAAATTTGGGATTGAATGACGTGACTGTATGACGAACATAAATGACAGGTGGTAATATGCAAATAATGACGTGCATGTCATGAACAACATGATTTACATGCCACACTCATGGCGCGCTCGCGGCCGTTTCGTTAGCTTGATATACACCAAACTTAGTATTTAGTGACGTGACTGTATGAAGAAAATCAATCACGAGTGGTAATATGGAAATCATGACATATCATGTGTGACATGACTTGCATGCCACGCTCATGGCGCGCTCGCGGCCATTTCGTTAGCTTTATATACACCAAATTTGGGATTGAGTGACGTGACTATATGACGAACATAAATGACAAGTGGTAATATGAAATCATGTCTTGTCATGTGCGACATGACTTGCATGTCACGCTCATGGCGCGCTTGTGGCCGTTTCGTTAGCTTGATATACACCAAATTCGGTATTGAGTGACGTGACTGTATGACGAACATAAATGACAAGTGGTAATATGCAAATCATGAGATGTCATGTGCAACATGACTTGCATGCCACGCTCATGACACTGTTGTGGCCGTTTCGCCAGGTTGATATACACCAAATTTTAAGGTGAAAGCCTTTAATGTCTCGTGCTCACGTCCGCCCGTCCGTCCGTCCGTCCCTCCGGCCGTGCCCTGGCACAGTGCCAGGTGGTTGCCGGGGCGCGCAAACGAACGCCGGTCGCGTTGGGCTCTACAGCGCTCGCGCTTTGCTTGCGTAGCGTCCCTGTGCCCAGCGTCTCTAATCATGCAAGGAGGAAGACGCGCGCATCACGTTCCATTCTGACCGACCCCGTCTCAGTGAGCACAGGCGTTCGAGGAACATACTTTGGAATTGACAAGGTGTCCGTCAATTTAAACGCTGGAACGCGGATGGCGTGTGCACGATGCGCAGAGCGCGAGAACACGAACGCATGCGAAACGGAGGCAGACTGGTCTCGCGTCTCGCTGGGATTCGAGGTAAAAAATTAAGCGAACATAAGTGGCAGGTGGTACCAGAAAATCTTGGCATGCTTGTCATCTACAATGCCATTTACATGCCACGCTCATGGTGCGCTTGCGTCCAGTTCGCTAGCTTGATATACACCAAAATTTGTATTTCGCGACGTGACTGTATGACGAACACAAATCACAGGTCCTAACATGTAAATAATGACATGCATATTATGTACAGCATGATTTGCTCCTTGCTGGCTGCTTCGCATCGCATCGATTCCCACAGTGCGTGGGATCTGCCGGTTTTTTCCTGTACGGTCGAAGATCCCGGCCCTGCGCGCGTTCCTCGAGTTCAGACCTTGCCGCCATGTAGCCGAACGCTTGGCTTTCGTGTTCCCGCCTGCGCTGACAAGACTATCTTCCCATGCACCTCGCTTCTTTTCTATCTTTTCTTCTTCCTATCATCTTTACTCCCCCTTCCCCATCCCCAAAGGCGCTTAGCCGTGCCCCCACGACGGGAGGCAGAAAATAGTGTCCTTTTTCTATCTTTCTCTTTCCCAAAACCACTCTCATCCGCGTCGTGTCGTCTGCTCGTTCTCTCTTTGCTGCCGGCTCGCCTACCTTGTCGGTATACTTGCTCCCTGCAGTCAATATAACACGCGATAAGCTTTTCGAGAACGCCACCTCACCGTTTCTTTGATGTTCAGACGCCCACTATTACAGGGCGCGTTCGCTGGAGTTTGTGAGGAACGCGGTTCTTTTTATAGCAGCGTTCATGTTGGCGCTTTCACCGGGTCATTTTTTGACAGCACCAAACGCATTTAGCGCTACTAATGTTGCTTCTTTCGGAAAATATTGGATTTTTGACCTACAACGCTCCGCAGATTCAGTCGACGCACTTTCAGCGGCCGTCACGCACCGTTTTTGAGTGGAACAGCAAATTAGGCACAGAAAACAATATAGACATTCAGGGCGTTTCGCATAGTCAACGCATCAACGGCGCTAATGTTGTGGGCCATCTGCTCAGTTGCCATCAAACCACTTTTACCGCTCGGCACCGCCTTGGTAGCCCCAGCAGCATCAAAAGAAACGAGCGATCTAAATTATAGCGAAAAAAGATATCTGATGCTTCGCCCTCAACGTTAGATGAGACTAAGCGATGACAGATTATACCACTTATTTCTTGCTCTCCGGGCAGTGAGCCAGTAACAAGCACAAATTCGGATGGAAGCGTATGGACTGGGTTGTGTGGGGGGATGTCACGTTGATGTACGTCATCACGGTTAGGGTGGCTATTACGGTTACCCGCCGGTAATATTTTAGAAAATGCAAAGTGCATTCGTGAAGGGCCTAACGTAAGACGTGTCGCTGTAATGCGTCATGCAAGAAGCGCAGTTAAAACTCTCGTACCTCGTTGGTAAAGAAACAGTTACGCCCGGAACTAAATTATGCGCTGCGCAAGGATACTGCCTGTGTACTCCTCGTAGCTTTGGCAGTGCCGCAAGGTATAGTTGTGAGATGGAGTATAGTAAGTGAAAACACCTTTGCAAACAAGTTATGTATCCAGGGGGGGCAAAATGTGAGTCGACAATTATCGCTGTCAGCAACCCAGTCAATCTTTGTATGGAAAAATTGGAGGCAGTCGCGTTGCTACAGAGTTCCACGTGGAAGAATTCTTCTGTCATGTTCCTGCACCGAGATACACGGCTGCAAAGTTTAACTGCAGTTCGCATGACTACAATGCAAGGCGGTGAGGATTGGTGCGAAGCTCCTCCATGATATGCCGCCGCAGTTTCGCGCTACGTCTCATCTGACAACAGTTCGGAGGCATGGGCAAAGATGATAACGGTTACACTTTACTAATGGCTGGTGATATACAACAAGCGACTGTTCGCCACATCAAGGACGAACATTCGCCGATCCTCAACGCCTTGCAAGTTTTCTCGGGAACTAATTATGAAACAACGGAAGCACTGTCAGGGCTTGATACCATGATGCGTAAACTTGTCTCGTGTTGGTTGGTTACCTGTGTTAGGCGACCTGGAACTACGTGCGAGCTTCAAAGACGTGCCTGCCGACTGTCCCATTGCGATGCTTGACTGAAATGAATGTAGCCTACGCGGCCGAGTCCTGTTGACGAACACAGGTGGCGCTCTGGTGCTACGCATTATTTCGTGCGCAGCCACAGAGATCCGCGAATTCGACAACAGCACGGCTAAGGCCGCTTTCACCGACTACTAGGACGTCTTCTCGACAGAAAGCTTAACCAAAGGGTCGTCCAGCAAACTTTTATTTAAAAAAAAATGCTCAAGAGCTCTGGCCCTATCGAGAAAATAGGGGCACGTGAAGCTAGGCGTGTGCTCGATAATCAACAGATCGACAATAAATGTGACGTCCCATTACATGACGTCAACATTTGACATCATTGCTTGGTCTAAACGTCAAACTACAAGAAAATCACGCTGTATACACTTGATAGCGGCGCGCAGAGCGTCGGCCGCCAATAATCTGCCTAGCGGTAAAACGCGCCGGCTTTTATACAGGGTGGTTTTTTTTTCTTCTTCTTTTTAACCAATACAAATATTTTATAATAAATCTTATGACAGTAAGACGCCTGTCGTTTTCGCACACAAAGTCCACGCCGAGGAGGAAATACTTTACCGCAGTTAACGTGACACTGTTGCGACTAATTAACAAAAGCCTTTTAATTAACATTTTTAATTATGGACTTCAAGGGCAAATGTTTATATTGCAAAGTTCTAGTGCCTGCCAATTTATGGCATATCTATGTTTTAGAAATCGCAGAAGTTGCACGTAGTTCGAGATATTTATCATCGAACTTGACGGGCGAAATCAAAACTGATCGGGGCCGGCGCGCGCGCCAAGAGCGGTGGAACACAGGCATCACACGTGACAGGGGAAGTGACGAAATTTGAATGAAGGCGCGCCAAAGCGGAATCTATGGCGCTATGCAGGATGACCCGAGCTTGGCGAAACTCGGGATCTTTCCGAGCTCTGACGACACACTGTAAACCGTTTCACACCCTTAAGGGTGGATTTTCGATAAAACACCCATCGGACACCCCTTTTTTTTGCCAAGATTATCCAAAAGGGTGGAATTTCACGTAAACCACCCTTTGTGCACCCTTTTTTTCATTTTTGGGTGTACTATAGGTGTATGATCACAAATTACACCCTAGGGTGTATGTTCACAAATTCCACCCAACGGTGTTTCTTTGAATGTTACACCTATTGTTTTTTTAGAAGCATCAATACGTATCACATGCCAACGGATACAATGAAACCGCATAGCAACTTTTCGGTGAAAAGATCGATGTTTCTGCTTTTGTTTTCATTTTCCTTTTTATTTGCCGACATATACCGCGCTATATAGCACATTTATTGTACCACTCTCTTCTTTGCATTATTCACAAGATTCCTCACACTTTCAACGGCTTCATGGGTTGACTTTGTGTGATTCGTACTAAAAAAGTATTTTGCAGCCCCTCGTAACCATTCATCATTCTCACTGAAAGGATGGTAAACGAGGTGGTGTTGCGCTTAAACATATATCAGGAAACGATTACACACCGTTTTCGACAGGTCATCACGCGCGTTTTCTAATTTGAAATCACAATGAGCTTTTCTTTTAGAACACCTGTTTTATTTACAGTGGGGTGCACATATTCCTGTACATTGAAGTATTTCACATCAATTCACAAGTCGCTGATTTTATCAGTGAGTTATATTTAAACTTATGATCATGGATCAGCTCAAAGTGACAGTATGCAGCGTACGTATTACCATGAAACTAGGCATGTTTACATTGAACTGTCTGAGCTCACTCTGCTGCAGCTGCTGTACACGCATGGCACGCCGCAGCACAGTTTAGGCGCACACCGGCTAAGTACCACAAGTGAACTTCTCCAATGGGACGCATCACTCTGCGGGCGCTTTATTTTTTATTTTCTTTTTTCTTCTTTTTTTGTCGAGGAACCCTCGTGGGTCGTACATTGTACGCTTGAGCGATCACAGACGACACTAGTACAATGTACCCGTGCCACAAGAAGCAGGAACCGCAGTTGACTTGTGGCATTGTGATTGACAGGTTCATGATTTCTTGTTGCACTGCGAATGACGAGACGAGGACGATACAGGGACTACAGGACAGGCGGTGCGCAAACTCACAACTCATTCGCAGAACAACAAGAAACCATAAACCACCACCAACTAGCCAAATTCATCGCTCTGCTAAATGTGACTGACAGCCCTTACCATTGCCTTACAATGCACACAGTGATAGCACATTCGTATGCTTGCACGAAATTCACCACATGAAATAAAAGCTAGCTTCACTGCTACTGCGTCGGTAAACAGAGCGTATTCTCCAAGATCTCTTATCAGTGATTGCTGAATGGTGGAATGTTATTTAAAAACAGGCTGTTAGCACAGCAGGGGCGTGGCCAGACTTTATGCAGAAAGGGGGGGGGGGAGAGAAGGGGGTCCGACCCCTTAGTAAGTACATTTTTGCCAGTGCTTGCACAGATGCGGGGCGTGGGTGAGTCGAATACCGAACACCACTCCCTCCCCCCCCCCCCCCCGCCCTTCCCTAGCCTCCTAGTTATATTTATTATGCACAGGTAACGAACTTTTAACTCCAAGTCGTCGAAACAATGCCCCGACGACGCTCTACTCGGAAAAAGAAAAGTGTGAATCTCGAAGGCTACGAATTTGCCACCTGCACACGTCAGCAGTGGCTGAAAAAAAAAAAAAAAAAAAAAAAACGCTTTAGAGCTCTACTGGCACAAACTTGTTGTTACACATAAAATATTACAATATGTCTTGGTTTTTTTGTTTCGAACGATTATTATAAAACGGCGCTGCTAAAGTCAATTCACTGGTATAGTGATACTTAATCTCGGAGGCAATGACTTTCGGTTTCGGACTCGGAGCAACTGCGCGTCACGATCATCATCAACAGGCGACCTTTGAATCTGTTGTTGACATGTCGTGTGCGCGTTTGCTGCATGCCAACGGTGGCGGATTGTTCATCGATTCACCTGCTTTCTTTTGGATGTGTACTTCGACGGCTTCCACGGTGACGTAGTTCACGCATACAAAAGATATAGTGCGTGTCACTGCAATCTCCGAATCCGTAGTGGATCGGCAAGTACGGAACAACGACTTCGGTGCGGCGCAGTGCGTCTCCTCTGTCAACGGCTTCCGTTGAAGCTAGTGCTCGCCGCAAGCTGAGTGCTTCCGATCAAGCGTTCAACGAAGTGTACGCTGGGAGCCACACGGAGAGCGCTTTTGGATTTGGTCCTATTGCTGAAAAGGTAAGCTTTCGTGCTTGCGAGCAACGAAGCGCTACAAGTGCATGCCTGCCAACTCTCCCGATTTGCCCGCGAGACTCCTGAATTTCGGCGAACTATGGTAGTACAGGCGCGGCGATAAGTGTCCCGAAATATAGCCTTCTCTACGTATACGTAAAGAAAATAACGATGACAAATGAGAGAGGTTCTAAAATTTTTGAACGTTGTTCTATGGTGTTCGCCATGCATGGCACTTTGCTGTCGTGCGAAAGAACGTACACGCGTCGGCAAAATAAGTCGGGACGGGCGAGAGGCGACAGAATCAGATAAAGCTGCATCGCCGAGCCTTTTAACGTCTGACGAGACATAGCCGTGCGCGTGCGCGCCCTTTCACGCTCGTAGCCATGTCTTTTTACGAGCTTGCAGCAGGCTACGTGATTACATGCAGCGTTTTGCGGTAGGGGTCGCTTTCTTTGTTCAGTCCATCACGCGCGAAGTTCGCCGGTTGCACGTTGGCAGTGAGTAGTACACCGCTCGCTTCGCATTTATCAACAGATCACGCGTAGGAGCCGGACCTTGTCTGGTAATCGTATGCTAGTAAAGTGAAGCATGTTTTCGGCTCGACGTCTGTTCGTTTTTGGTGCCCTCGTTCGCATTTCAGTACGATTCCTTTGCATTGCAGTATGATTAAAAAAAATACATGCACAAAAGGGAACTAATTCTGCATATGTGGCACCGGTTTGTCACTGAGACAAGATATGTTATCTTATAAATCGTGAAAGTGAGCACCGCGCGCTTCGCGCCAACCGTGCCCCCCGTCGAACTGAGCGCGTGACAGATTGAACATAGAGAGCGCCCCTACCGCAAAACGCTGCATTTATTCAGCTATTGCGCTGTAAGCGCGTGCAAAGACATCGCTGCGAGCGTGAAAGGACGCGCACTGCGATGTTTCGGCAGACGTCAGACGGCGCGGCGATGCAGTTTTATCTGATTGTGGTCGCCAGTCGCGCGTCCCGACTTATTTTGCCGACGGGTGTACGTACTAAGATTAGGAAGGGGCTACTCGCTGCCAGGTGAACACGGCAAACTATGTCCCTTCATTGTACGCGCCGTATAATTGCGTGTACCAGTACGATCGCTGACGTCTCAGAACTTTGCTGGACATCATTACTAGCTGTATGTAAGGTTACTGCATTCCTCAAAAGCAATAACGAAAAGCAGCCAAGCAACAGCATCCGCGTACGCAGGGTTCCCCTTCTGTGGGGGGCAAAGGTTCGTCGCAGCCCCCCCCCCCCCCTACCTCTTATGTCAATTTATGGGGCCGGCTTCGCCCCCCCCCCCCCACCCCACTCCCTTTCACCTTAGAGGTCCCCAGATTGACAGGTATGCAAGTGTGTTGCATGAGAATCAGGGTCCGAGCTAGTTGGTAAAGCGACATGCTGCAACAGAAAAGTGCACCAAGACAAGGTAAACGAAAACGAACTCGCAGAGAGCTACTTCCTACTGATATTTATTGCAAAACGAAGACGCCAGATATGTGGTTTTCTTCGCTCATCACATGGTAAAACGCATGCTTGAGAACACATTATCATGAAAAATTTTTCTTATGCATGTAGCCTTGCTTATTTCTCTAAAGATCAAAAATGTTAACATTCGCACAAATGCAGGGCGAGGAAGCAAAAATCTCTTGATATCATACAGGAGTAGTTTTTGACCAAGCACACGAATATGCTATCGAAGGCAAAATTGACTATGAAATTAATGGTGACATGAAATTAATGTGGGTTTCAAAGTAGCAGCCAGCACAAATGAATAGGAATGAAGCAACAAGGAATGGGACCTGAAAACGGTGTGCGTCAAGAGGTAAAACCTAACTGAAAAAAAAAGGGAGGTCGTCAGAAGATAACAACGAAATCCATTGGTTTTGCAAAAACGCAAATATTTTCTTCGAGAGCGACATTAGAGCGCTCGGTCAAAAAACTTTTCCTGCATGATAGCAAGAGATTCTTTGTCATCCTGGTTCCGTGCAAATGTTAAGATTTACAATATTTAGCGAAATAAGCTAGACTAAAAAAATTGCAAAAATTTTTCAGTGGCCTCTGTTCTGAGGCATGGGATGTTACCACATCATAGCAAAGAAAACGACACATATGGCGTGTTAATTTTACAGCACCAGTTGGAAGTACCACTCTTTGTGTTTGCTTTCGTTGTCCTTTTCTTGATGCACTTACCGTTTTCAGTACGCAAGGGTGTCTTTCAGGCCTCTCATCTGCTGGTGTGTTAATTATGACACTTTTATTTGCTTCATTCATGTCGATATTGAGTTACCAACTCGCCCAGGCCACCACTTAATATATCGCCTTCCTCATGTGACTGTCATCGACTTAGTGCGCATCCTTGTTTTTGCAGTGCACTAATCACGTGTCTATTTGCCAGTAGCTTGCAGCCACATTTGCTAAGAGCATGGGCTGTCTCCTGTTTTCAGTTGCCATCTTTGTATTTGAATCGTTGAAGTAGTAGTGACACGATTTCGAGCCATCGCAAATCGGACATTTATCGTTTCCTTGGCATGCAGTGTTAACACTCCTCCACACCGGAGTCAGACACCACGTATCAAGAATTTTACTGAAATACAAATAGACGCGAACCTTCGAGGAAGAAAATTAAAGACAGAACAGAAAGGGTGTCAGTCACACGTGGGAGCGTCAGTCAGCGCTCCCCACGTTTAAATGCACATATATACCCTACAAAGTGGACGGTGAGATGACCGCCACCGTAGCTCAGTGGAGCATCGGACGCGTTATTCGAAGGTCGCAGGTTCGGTCTCTGCCGGTGGCAAGTTATCTTTTCACCACTTTGCTTTCTTCACATTTACATTACAATTACTTCTAATAACATCCCCTATAATTTCCTTGGCATCAATGTCTGTTAGTTCTAAATAATATTGCCTGTTACATGGATATTTTCAGGAATTGAAAAAAAAATATAGTATTTATCTGCCAAAGGCACTGCATCGAAACAGCTGCTCATGAATGCACTCGAAGCAGAATAAAATTAGCATGTCTTATAGATTTTTGACAACAGTGAGCCTCACTTGTGGCCTCGTAAGTGAAGTAATCGTTTTTTGACCAATAAGCAACCTGTGAAAGACTGATTATAAAATGATTCAGTATACCTTATTTATGTAACTGGAGTAGAAGTCTACAGGTGAGCATCAACAAATACATTGTGCTGTGTTTCCAGCAGCAGTGGTCATTGTATAAGCGGTATTTATCTGCTCACATGGGGGCTTGCTCGGTCATTGGTGCATATGGGAAATCTCCCTAAAGAGGGAGGGGAGTGCTTGCTTGGGGTTTTACGCTAGTGCAAGTTTCATTTAGTAGATTGAACATCTGTGCTGGGTACATGTCTGCGAAAGGATCCTTCAAGGTAAATGATGAATAATGCTACTCTTCTGTCTGAATTGTTAACATGGTTTATACAGGGTGTTTCAAGAAATGTGTCCACTATTTTTAAAAAATCTGCAAAATGCGGTATTTCCTCGCTGTCTTCACAATTGCTTTTTCTGTAGCGGCAGGCATCTTAAGATGGTTGAAGACATGATTAGGGACAGTAATTAAGAAAGTTAAATTAATTACCTTTTTAATTAGCGGAGTTAGGGGGGTTATGTCCAATGGGAGAATTGAAGTCCTTCATGCGAAGAACCCATTTCAGCTTTGGAATTTCGTAAAAAGCGGCCTCTAGGAATAATTGCGAAGTAATGAAATTCTCCCTAATTCAGCGGCCAAACCGAAACCGAAACGCGGAAGAGCTCAACTGCCACATTTGTCTGAGACTTCCACAATTAGTGAACGTCATTATATCAACCATCAACCGACTTCTTGGTGCGAGTGTGGGGGCTGCGCTTGCAGTAGTAGCACGCATGACGCACGTACGTCAACGAACGGGGAAGCACAGCACCTCTGTAACCGTTGTCTTGAACAGTGACGTAAGTCTAGTCGTCTGCTTGTTGCGCTCATCGGTGCTTGGGTTTCGGTTTCGCCGTGGAATTTGCCTGAATTTCATTACGCCACAATTATTAATAGAGGCCGCTTTTTCCAAATCTCACAGCTGAAATGGGTTCTTCGCATGAAGGACTTCAATTCTCCCATTGGACTTAACCTCCTAACTCCACTAATTAAAAAGTTAATTAATTTAACTTTCTTAATTACTGTCCCAAATGAGTTCTTCAACTATTTTAAGATGCCTGCCGCTACAGAAAAAGCAATTGTGAAGACAGCGAGCACATACCGCATTTTGCTGATTTTTTAAAAATAGTGGACACATTTCTTGAAACACCCTGTATTTTGTTTATCACCCATTGTAGTGGCTTACTGGTTATGGCGTTCTAAGCTAAGCAAGAAATCTTGGTATAAAGGCTGAAAATTGAGTATCCTGGTACAATTCAAACCTTTTGAGAGGTGCATGATATGACTGGAGAAGCATTTTCTTTCCCCACCATGTATCTTTGCTAACATATTGAGTAAGCCATGGTGTAGACTAAAATGTAAAAATGCTTGCGTACGTAGATGTGCACAGTAATAAACCTCAAGTGGGGAAGTAGTACTAGAGCTTTCTATTATAGGGTACCTCATAATGAGATTCTGATTGTTCCCAATATTTTTAAATGTTTAGTTTAATGTTATGCATGTCTTGTATGCAGACTGTTGAAAGGACAGCGCACTACATCGTCTTCGATGGACTGGGTGCTGACGATGCAGTGCACTCTTCATCACATCCCGAAAACTGCTGTTTCGGGTTCACGACCTCACTCAAAGGGTTGCAGCAGTGGTGGAAGCTCCTCGAAGGGTGCTGCATTTCCTTGTACATACCTTGTACATTTCTAGAACATTCCTCTGATGCGAAAGTTTCCATCTCAATCTATTTGACCTGCCTATTTATTTTCCCAAAATAAGCACCAGTTTGCCACAAGATTAACCGCGATACATTTAGAAAACTATACTGATGCATAATGTTAACAGCATTGCATGGTGAAGTGTAGACAGCCTACCTGTATGCAACTTAACCCTTTGTGAGTTCGCCTATATTTTTCAAGGCAAATAGAAATTATTTTTTGCTTTTCTGAGCTTTTTAACAGGTTAGAAATGATAAGCAAAAAACTTCAGGTTGATAGCATGCTTAGTTTATTAGAAAAAAGTGGGACGTATATGTCCCATTGGTACATTCAGGCCCCTTGAAAAGTGGGACAACACTGTCCCATTGTCTCGTGAAGGTACTTTCCCGATTTCACTTGCGCGCTTTCATCAATGGCCTGATAGGATGATGGCAAGTACTCCTCCTGGAAGCTCCTGTTCAGCTTATTGATGAGGGGACGCAGTTTCGCAAGCCTATCATAACCATCTTCTCCTTTCTTCTTTTCTTTACTGTGGTCGTTCACACGAAGGGAGTTCATGATGTACTGGAAACGCTTGAACGACATCACTTTGGCAATTTCTTCAGAGTTGAAAAGCAAATCGCGGCTCCAATAATGGTAAAAGTGGTGCCGTGGTGACACGCTCATCAGCAGAAGCAAACCAAAATAAGCTCTTAGCTCATCTGCTGTGAGCACAGCCCACTTCGTCGTGTACTTTTCAGCACCAGCATGGTTAGTGTGCTCTAATATCATATCAATCACCTCGTCGTCAAAATACAACGCGAAGCAGTCTACTGCACGTGGCACCGCCTTTTTCGTGAACTCGGGGTCCCATGATTTCGGACTCCTGAAAGAAATGTTTGGTTTATTTTCATTCCACCCTTCACCGATTTCTTCTTCAACAGCAGCTGCTTCGACATCAGTCTCTATTACTTCCTGGTTGGCTCTTTTTCTGCTTTTTGAAGTTCTTTGTCGACGTTTTTTTCGTTTCCCTTTCGATGGCCCAGGTTTATCTTCGTCTTCATCGAGACTCGAGTCTGGTGGCGCGAGCTCCGGCACGAACTTCACTGCTTTCTGCCTCGTCCTCACTTGTTTCAGATTCGTCCGGCAAGCTGAAGAATAGCTCGGGTGCCTCTTCACGTGAAAGGGAGTCCGCTGAAATTAATAAATCGAGAAATATATCTGAACAAAAAGAGTTAGTGTCAGTTAGGCCTAGCAAAAGGCCCCTAAAATTTTGAAGTATGCTGGCACTGACCGGTATATCTAGCCTCCAAATACTCCGATTTCCAAAATATTGGCACCGAAGCGTGCGGGAAAACATCTGCCGAAAAGGGCAAAAAAGGAAAATCTTACCATTCATCCTGAACTGTCGTAAATCCAGTCCTACGGGAGCGAAAATTCTGAACTCCGCAATCAAAACAAGACAAATTTCAAATGATCGGATCTACAACACCATTTATGTAACCGCATAGAAACTGCCGCAAAAAACATTATCAGTGACCGATAATCGATGGCAGCACATTCCTTTGGCGCCAAGTTCGTCCAATTTTAACTGCGACAACGTTTTTGTCAGAGTAAAAAAGTGGGACGTTTTTGTCCCATTATCCCTCAAAGGGTTAAGAGGGCGATGCACAAATAGTGTGTCATGAATGCAGCAGAAGGTTGTCTGTTCATTAAGCCCTCTATCTACCACAAAATCTATTGAAAATGCCTCTTCTTGGGCACTGGTATGACCCTGCTTTTTTGACAGTTCTAAGCCTGCTGCGCGAGCTATAATTCTTTACAGGTGCAGCTGTGGCATTCACATCTATTTACAGTACATGTTTAATGTTTGTAGCACTCTTGAAACGTAGGTTACAATCTCGGGAGGATGTACAAAGTCAGTCATCAAGCTTTGCTCTGAAAGGGGATTTACCCGGCTATTTCATTATTGCACCTACCGTTTCCAAAATAATATCAGTTTACTTCCCACTTTTTGCTCACAGCACATTAATCACAGAGCTTCCAGAAATTTTTGACGATAGGTGTGGCCACAACGAGACGTGAAAGCAGTGGTTTAATGAGAGAGCGGACTATAGACCAGTACTAGGCTTTGTTGCGCTTGAAATATGCACACTAGCTTTTACAACTGTTCTGCAACCATGAAAGCAACTTCTACTGGATAGGCCTACTGTATGCGCAAATGCAAACACGTAGCCTGAAAACACATGATGTACAAAAACCACATGCGAGTTCCTTCTAAGCAGAAACTGTTTGCAGTTCCAAAACCTCTACTGTCAAATTTGAACAAGCGTCCCCCTCCCACCCATAGTGGAAGATAATTGGACAAAATTTGGAGGGCGGCCTTTGCTCGGTCGCGAACCAAAATTCGAGATGGTGGCGGAAGAGCCTCTAAGAAAAAATGCACACCTGTTCTCCTAATGAAATGCTTTATTAAATACGCATGAGTTTACTGTATTCCCTGAACAGGAGGGAATCCTCGCGTTAAATTTCATGTGTTATGACAAGGAGGGACATGACATAAC
>JALIZH010030871.1:25000-37945 GCA_030522465.1 Rhipicephalus appendiculatus | reverse complement strand
ATACCCGCTTTTTCGTTTCAGGCTTTTAAAATTCCGATCATGGACCAGTGACAAGTGAAATACTCAGTTAATAATTCCCCGCAAAGAGATTTGTATGTGCACAATATGTTGTGTTAACAGACAATTGCGGCGACCTCTTAGTGTTCTATAGTGGTAGAAAATTGTATTTTCTACCACTTGAGAATTATTTTTGGCCATCACGAATTGAAGATTAAAGCTTTCTGTACCAGCATTAGGCCACTGTCTTGTGTCTGGTGCATGTTTTAACAAAGTAATGCATGTCAATAAAAAAAATAGGCGGGTCCCACTCATTGTGGGAATCGATTTTATGTGATGCAGTCACCGAGTGGCAGCCTATACGGCATTTTTCGCTTCAAGCCAAGCGTTGCGAGGAGGATCGATGTCTTTGTGTAAGTTAAAAAATAAATCGGGAGTCATCACAAGAGATATTCATACTGCTATCGTGGTGTAGGCGCCAAAGAGAGTAAGGTGGTATTAAGGACTTTAATTATATTCTCTAATTTAGGAGGCGGACATGCTCCCTCTCTCGATATATATATATATATATATATATATATATATATATATATATATATATATATATAGTCAAGAAATGAAGGAGCACACTTACGAAAATTGAATTTTTTTTTACTGGTTAACGTTTCGGCCGTGGCACGGCCTTCTCATTCTGACGAAGGCCGTGCCACGGCCGAAACGTTAACCAGTAAAAAATATTCAATTTTCGTAAGTGTGCTCCTTCATTTCTTGACTACATGTGCACCGGACCCACAGAACTTTCTTTTGAATCATATATATATATATATATATATATATATATATATATATATATATATATATATATATATATATATATATATATATATGTATATATATATATATATATATATGAAGTGACAGGGAGAACAACATATAGAAGAAGAGCAAGGCGGGCCCCGCCCCCTCCGGCAAAATGAAAACTCTCCGCCTATGGGCCCGCCTATGACAAAGCTACGATGCCGTGTCATGATGTCATCATGTGACGTCACATTATGTGACGCCATCGTCACAAGCTTTCGAGATCCGTGACGTCGTCACGTGGCGATTTTTGCATCGCTCGTGTTCACGCAGACGCTCAATTGTCGCGATTGATGAGGCGTCTAAGGCTTTTCCTTTATCACACGGTCTGTTGGTTATGGGGTTCTACTGCAGTCACGAAGGTTGCGCGATCGAGTCCCTGCCGCGCGGTAGCATTTCGATGGAGGGAAAATGCTAGAGGCATGTATGCGCAGATTTAGGTGCACGTTAAGAACCCCGAGTGGCCGAAATTTCCGAAGCCTTCTATTAAGGCGTCTCTCATAATCATAAAAGATCCCTAAAATGATTTGTTACTTCTTTTTTAGGACGTTTGGACACGTTTCTTAAAAGATCCGGTATATTGGCAAACGAGTGTGTGATTTTAAAGCTTCCCACCGACCACAAAATGCACAAGCATAATTCTTCATCACCATCAGTCACAGCATCAACAAAGCGCACCTACTAATGCCTTACAGATGTACAGCGGGTACTTCGCTTCGCCCCAGTATGACGAATAATGGGATTGAGGGTGCTTCCCACTATGCCATTCTTTCACAAACATTGCGATGATTTATGGCGTACTGGTTATCTTGCAAGCGTACTCAGGGTTGCCAGATCCTCGAAGAGAAAAAGAGCCACAAAATTCAGCAAAGTAGCCAAAACAGTAGCCAAATGTCAGCCGTTATTTTATTTTGGAGCCAGAAAAGTAGCCAAACGTGATTTTAAGTTTAGCTGAATTATCACCATGTTCTGACACAAAAAAATACAAAAATATACATCATAGGAATGTTTATCATTCCTATGTAAAAAAAAAAGACCACGGGACTTCCTGGAGGAGGCATTCATATTCGAAAATTGGCCATTAATGCTTTTGCCAGCATGCCCCGCGACACTAAATTTAGAGCTTGTAACACCTCTCAGACGTAGTCCAAATTTGATCCTGATGATCGGGAGGAGAAGTTCATGAGACATTCTATTCCTTAAGAAAACACTCGTTCTGCTTCTGCATTAGGTATGGGGGAGAACAAGGAGTTTCATTGCGCCGCCTGCAGTGTCTTGCATGAAACTAGCACTTGAAGCATGCCGGTAGGTGTATATTTTGATCCAGAATTCCATTGCTGGCATGTACTCACATCCTCAACTGGACGAAAGTGCCGTACTTGCTCCTTAATGCGGTGCTCGGGGCGACCAAATACGTCTTTTGGCGAGGTTTTCAAAGCGTTCATCGCGTTCGGCCCCAAAACAGATGACGCGCTGTGCATCTGCAGCCAGAGTCAGTGAAAAACAAGACCGGCTGGGCTCTTCGCATTCGTCGCCTCTTCCTTGGGCGTTGCAACGTTAACATTGCGTTGAGGTGGTGGCCACTCGTCAGACGATGAGCCCTGATTTCGCCTATATTAGCCTATATTAGCTGTTGATGCCAGTGCGCGAACAATAGCCATAAAGTAGCCAAGGAGCCAACGTCAATTTTTTGTAGCCGCGGCCTTTTGAAAGTAGCCAGTCTGGCGTAAAGTAGCCAGATCTGGCAACCCTGAGCGTACTTGTAATGGTTGCCCCAAGAGAGAGTTTTCAGAGGGCTCTAGAAAGGCCGCTCTTCCAGCTTTCGCTGTGCGCTTTCCTCGCAGGCCTGGCGTCTTTTAGAGCGCAGCTTCTTAGGCGCTGGTTCCTGCGTTGAGCAGCGTCACCGTCGCCGTCGGTGGTGTAACCGATAGATATGAAAATGTAAGCTATATACATGAAAAAAAATAGAATGTCAAAAAAAATACCGAGAATCGAAGGGCATTTGAAGCCGGGCCCTCTACGTGGCAGTCGAGTATACTACCACGGGGCTACGCTGGTGCTTGAAAGTCATTTTCAAAAATACACCATACAGGCGTTATGTCGGGTAAGAAATCGCGTTAACCTACGTAATATAGCGTGACAGAAGAGTAAAAATAACAACTAGCCATCACAGAATGCTAACTGCGCAACCAGTGTGTAGTTCAATGCTTCCCACCCACTGCAAAGTGCTGAGCCATACATAATTCTTCCTCGTCATTATCCACGTGCAGCATCAACAAAGTGCACATGATACCTTACAATTGTGTAGCGGGTACCTCGCTTACCCGCAGAAAGACGAGTAATGGCGTAGTGGGTGCTGTCCTATTTCACAAAAAAGTCACAGTCTCACCGCAAGGGCGTAGCATTGAATTCGATAGCAACAAATTGTAATGTTATACGAAGTGAGGCTGGCAGCTAACTCTTTTGGATGCGATCTCACGCAACTCTACAAAACGCTGCTTTAACAGAATACGGCCGCTTCAGGGACACTCTTCGCACATTCTCTTCGCGTTGAGAGCGTATACGAGCCGCCCACTGATACTGACGGCTGCCCAGATAGCGAGATAACGCTCGCGCCAGCGAGGACCGCGCTCGTCAAATCAAAGGTCGCAGTTGCTGTTCGTTAAATACGGGCGCGGCGTTTCGTCTCTGCTTGAGCATTCGACGACCGGTTGGTCTAACAGAGGGGGGGGGGGATTTTATCGCATGCGCCTCGGAGCGATGGAGATGGGCCTGGCTCGTTTCATCTCCGCTTCAGCCGCGTTCGTCGCCCCGTTCGCGCGCTATTACCCGCGGCTAGAACGTACGATGCGCTGGGGGGATCTTATCAATTTGGACTTCATACGCGACATGACAGCGATGGCAACGGCGACGGCGACAGCCCATCGAGACTGCCCATATAATTTCTATCCCAATAATATGATTTATGGCGTAGTCGATACCTTGGGGAAAGCAAAAAAACTTCCCCATCTCCCGCTAAAGGGAAGCATGTGTGGATGCGAAGCAGCGGAGAGATGGATAGCTTGAGCGGGAATTTTATTGAAAGGATAAATGAGAATGTATAAGAGAAGACGGAGAATGTGGTGGTTGCGTGTTTATTTAGGGAACGTGTGCAATTTCTTGCGTCGGTGCACGGGGCGCTTTGAAGACGACGGCCTTGTGATCGGTGAAGTGTAGCGTCAGGGGTGCTTTTGAAGAGTTTTCATTGTGAAGTTTGCGAAGATGAGGTCTTGCACGTTCCCCTTATGGTTGTCGGTTGTATGTTGTCGTCGGAAATGCGCCGCAACGAGTAAACGTCTATCATGTGGTGGACGAGCCAGTCGTTCGTGGTTATATCCACGTTGAAGTCACCCGCAAGCACGAAGGGCGTGTGGCTGTATGTCAGCGTGTACTGTGCCATTGCCTTTCTCTAGGTAACGTTCGACGTTCTCTCTAGAGTAGAGAATGGGGGGTGAGTGTAGGGGAGGGTACGCGCATGCGCTGTAGGGGGTGTGGGACGCTCCGTAGAGTAGAGGATTCCTAGAGGAGACAAAGGGGGTGAGCGTAGGAGAGAGAGGGGGGAGGGGACGCGCATGCGCTGTGGTGGTGTGGGACGCGGGAAGGAGGGACGGACTAAGCCCCCTCCAAACACATGCAAGCAAGATCAAGGTATGCGGTCAACCTGGGCGACAGACACCACCTGCCTAGCCATTGCTAAGCAGCCTCTCTGTGCTCTCGGCCATGACTCTGATGACTGTAGTAGTGGTTGACGGCCTTCATATTACTACAGTGTCCTGGTTCGCATAATGGGTGCTTCCCTACTTCATGAAAGTGGCCGGACGCGGGACGGGGGACGCGGGACGCGGGAGGGACGGACAGAGCCCCGAGCATAAGATGCTTCGCATCTAAAACTTCAAACACAGTTGGCGTTGCCCCAACACGATGCTGCGCTCAGAATTGGCATTAGGCAGTATCGTATCGTCGGTTGGATGGATGGATGGATGGATGGATGGATGGACGGACGGACGGACGGACGGACGGACGGACGGACGGACGGACGGACGGACGGACGGACGGACGGACGGACGGACGGATGGATGGATGGATGGATGGATGGATGGATGGATGGATGGATGGATGGATGGACGGACGGACGGACGGACGGACGGACGGACGATCAAACTTTATTTAGAGTCCTGAGAGACGCGACTAGCGCGCAGTGGGCTTCTCCCACGTTGGGACGGGCAGGCTAAGCCTGACCGCTGCATCGTGGGCTCTCCGGACTGCCCATAGCTGATCCCCTTTGTTGGGGCTTCTGATGGCGCAGGACCACTTGGCCGGGTTGGCTTGATCGCTGCCCAGTAACGAGGGGCATCGCCAGAGCATGTGCTCTAAATTAGTTACTTCCCCACAACTGGGGCACAAGCTGCTAGTCTAAGTATCCGGATAAATTTTATGAAATAAGGCCAAATTTTGATACGAATCTGTCTGTACGGGTCTAAGTGTCATTGCCTGGGCTCTGTGTAGTTTTCTGTGACGAGGCGGGTAGACCCTCCCGCCTAGGTAGAAGTGCTGAGTAATCTAATTGTAAGTGGTGGGCTGATCTCTATTGTCCAACGTCATGGGCTGGGGAGAACATCCGTGGGCGGGGAACGTCAGACCTCGCGCCTTGGAGTGGGCCAGCTCGTTGAGGTTGGTGAGGCCTCCTTCAATATGGCCCATGTGAGCAGGGAACGAAGTTAAGATGGGATTAGAAATGTCTTTTTCACCGAGGAACACGGCGCGCTTCCTTGTAAATAGCGCCGACGGCGACGTCCCGGACGGCTGCCGGGAGTCACTGAATACGTTCGCACGCTTCTCGTCGAGGAGAGCGATGGCCATGGCTCGGCAGCGCTCGAGGAGGAACATTCGATCGATGCGGCTTTCATGACCGAACCAGCTTGGTCGCGTAATTGTTGGCGAATTTTTTCTTAGGAGCCAAGCTCCTTAGGCCGGCACCCTGCCGTCGCCGTCGCCGTTGAAGCTCCCTGGCATGGTGCCAGCAGTGGCGTCTCCCCCTCACGCGGGAGGATAAATGAGCTTTATGAGCGCTGGAACGCGGATGGAGTCTTCACGATGCGCAAAGCACGAGAGTACGAACACATGAGAAAAGGAGGCAGATTAGTCTCCCTCTCCCTCTTCCTTCGACTCTGCCCTCTCCCCTCAAACCGGCGAACGCCCGAAACCATCGCTTCACACTGTGGTCCGCCCAGTGGTTGGTCCGTTGCCTGGACAATGAAACGCCGTGCGTGACGAACGCCGCGTGCGTCCCATTTTAAAGGAGATTCGCTCATCGGTTGTATCCGTTCACGGAACAACTGCTAGTTTTTTTTCATTTCTTTACAGATACTGTCACTCGTTACGCAGGTATAATACAAGAGTGGAAAAGGAAATATGTGACTAGCATTCTGGAATTAAAGCATAATTATATTGTGTTGTCAAAGCTGACATATGAAGAGACACCAAGAGGTAAGTTCTGTGTCAGATAACGTAGAGGTAAAGAAAAATATATTAGTTACAAATGAGAATATCACATATGTGTTTTAAAGTAAACCTGTGGGCGAGCATGAAATGGCTTCTTCCGACAGAGAATTCCATTCGGTCTCTGGGAAGAAGCTTTACTTAAAACAATCGGTGCGAACAGCACTAGCACGATTAAACATCGAGTGACGGCGTCTAGAAGGTTCACTGCGAAGAATATCAAAATAGTCTGCATACTTTATGTGGACATCACGATTAATAATTAGGTAAGGATATTTAAGTCTTTCGTATTTAGTCCTATCCTGTGATGGGGGGTAGTTCTGCTAGTAATAGACACACTTCAGAAGGATATAAATTTTTGGCACTTATCTTTATGTTAAACGGGATGAAATCAAAATAACTTGGTTGTTTCTAGCATAGGCGGAGAGTACGGGGGGTGCTCGGGGGCTCGCCCCCCCCCCCCCCCCCGGACCGCTTCATGGGGGGGCAGAGCCCCACCCCCCCCCCCCCCCCCCCCGGCGCCTGCCCGGGATATTTTATAAGAGCTTGGCTTAGGTTCCCGTCCATTCACAACGAGCGTTTGGCCTCCTGTCTGGCAGCTATTTGTTTCACAGGGGGGCTGTTTATACCCGCTTTTTCATTTCAGGCTTTTAAAATTCCGATCATGGACCAGTGACAAGTGAAATACTCAGTTAATAATTCCCCGCAAAGAGATTTTTATGTGCACAATATGTTGTGTTAACAGACAATTGCGGCGACCTCTTAGTGTTCTATAGTTTTCTACCACTTGAGAATTATTTTTGGCCATCACGAGTTGAAGATTAAAGCTTCCTGTACCAGCATTAGGCCACTGTCTTATGTCTGGTGCATGTTTTAGCAAAGTAATGCATGTCAATAAAGAAAATATAGGCGGGTCCCACTCATTGTGGGAATCGATTGTATGTGATGCAGTCACCGAGTAGAAGCCTATGCGGCATTTTTCGCTTTGAGCCCAGCGTTGCGAGGAGGATCGATGTCTTTGTGTAAGTTGAAAAATAAATCGGGAGTCATCACAAGAGATATTCATACTGATATCGCGGTGTAGGCGCCAAAGAGAATAAGGTGGTATTAAAGTCTTTAATTATATTCTTTAATTTAGGAGGCGTACATGCTCTCTCTCTCTCTCTCTCTCTCTCTCTCTCTCTCTCTCTATATATATATATATATATATGTATATATATATATATATATATATATATATATATATATATATATATATATATATATATATATATATATATATATATATATATATATATATATATATATATATATATATATATATATATATATATATATATATATATATACGAAGCTACAGGGAGAACAATATAGAAGAAGAGCAAGCCGGGCCCCGCCCCCCTCCAGCCAAATGAAAGCTCTCCGCCTATGGTTTCTAGTATTAAATTGCTCAATAACACTGGTTATCTATTTACAGTTCATTTCACTCATTGAGACTGCACTCGATCCTTGGCACATACGCAGTCTTAGTGGGTATGTGGCGTAGTTAGTCGTCATCATTAGCATCAACACTGCTCTGCTGCGAGGTCGACAGCCTTCGTGTCTCACATCTATTTTGACTGGATCCGCATCGAAGCGACACAGCGACGGTAAGCATCCCCGCCTGCTTCCATGCGCGCACTGACCAGTGGAGCAGCTCGCGACCAGGGCCGGTAACGTTCGCTTGGACTGCGCCTGTCCTCTGCCCTGGATTTGAGCGCCAGGATTCTTCCCACATCGCATGGTTGCTCCTTCCGTAATGCATATACACTTCTGTTTTCGCCCTGTTACACGTACATGTGGGCTTGCACACACCATCGGTGTCATGCAGCCTAGTACCCACATTATCGTTGTACCGGCACGGGACCAACACCCAGGTTGTGTGACAATGCTGCGCTCGAAAATTGGACTTGACGGGTAACGCGTAATAGAAGATCAGTTTGACTACGCTTGCAACGCTGTGTGCGTGTCATTAGCTGTTAAAATCGTGGTCGCCACATTCTAGGCACTACAGCTCGTAGAGAAGGTGCAGATACAAGAAGTGTGAAATAGAGACAGCCTTGCGCCGAGCGAGAATTAACAAATGATAATTCTGTGAAAAAAAAAAGGTACAGTGAAACCTCGGTGATACGAACGCAGCTCATACGAATTTCGGGGTGATACGAATTTTTCTTTGGTCCCGGCCAAGGCCCCTTGGCCTCCAATGTAATGGAGTACGGTTGTTACGAACCGATTTTCACCCCGGGACGTTTGATACGAACGCACGCTGCCGCCCGGGTACGAAGAGGTGCTGTCTGCGCTGTCGCGGAAGGCGCGCCAAGCACGTGCGAGCGCGCAACGCAAGAGCGGGCATGCGCGCCGCAGCGCCAAATCGTCAGAATCACGGTGTAAGAAAAATATTTTTTTTTCTTACGGTCAAAATAAACCTTCAGAGACGCGTCACGGCCTCTGGGATTGTGTGCACAAATCTTTGAGGCTCTAATGTGCCTCCGTGTGCCTTCGCGTTTAGATTACAGAGGGCATTGGCGCCATGCTTTTTTTTTTTCTAACGCGGCGACGCGGGCTGCTGTCGTTGTACTGTGTTTACACGTGCCTGCCTCCCCGTGCATCAGACATCTTATGAAAGGTGGACGAGGACCGAAAGAAGGCGAGGACTGTCTTGGCGAAGGAGTCAGGCCTCAAAAAGTCAACATGCGCGACTGTTGAGGTCGTATTTGTGCGAGCATGGCTGCAAATCTCCCAAAAAACATCCCCAACACTTTCGCGATAACAAAATCATAACATAGCACCATGGTTCTGTAATTTTGTGGCCTTTTTTTTTTTATTGATATGATATATAAGGAGATGTTGGCGCACGATCTATCGCGTCAAAGCACTTCTTCCGTTACTTTCACCACAGTACTTCAATGTCATGCGAAAAAGCATACTAAAATTTGGAAGGGGCTACTGCTGTCGCAGGTCACAACGCACCTGGTTCATTAATTAAACACGTGCGTACGGACCGTATATTTACGAGTACTAGTGTGATTGCGGACATTTAAAAACTTAACTGACAATCATTCAGAGTTCTTCTTTAGGTTGCTGCGGCCCTGAAAAACAATAAATGAAAATGCACGCGAGCTTTCTCTTGTCGCAAGCTAATTTTTTATGCTTTCTGGTGATACGAATTTCGGATGATACGAATATTTTTGGTGGTCCCCTGATATTCGTATCACCGAGGTTTCACTGTATCTGTCGATAAGTAAAGCGATGCATACATGATATGGGCCAATGACCTCATCTTGTGTGCCATGGCCGGATGCTATCAGGACGAGAAGTCATGTCGGTGGCGTCAGCTCAAAAGTTCAAAATGATCTGTAGGGCATGTTCTCGCAAATTACTGAAGTGTGGACGCTTGAGAAAAGGGATGTGCGAGAGTAAGCTAATTATTTGATTGGCGTTTTCTTTTTTCTCTGTAACGTGACGAGCTTCACACATAGGGAAACTTCGTGCAGTTCACACAGGGCTCGAGGGACCTTCGTCGACGGGATTTCTACGAACGCCAGGTGACAGATGTCGGTAAAGGGCTCCGTCGACAGCCGCCATGACAAAAAGCTTTCCACGCCGAGCTCTCCCGAACCGCAGAAGGAGAAGGTAGCTCCGAGTGTGACGACGCCATTGGCAGAAAAGCACACCGATAAGAAAACTGACAAGGCAGGCCACAAGGTCGCAGGTGGGGAACTCGCAGCGCTTTAAAATTCGCATAGCATATCTTTAGCTATGGATTTCAGGTGGGCGATGGCCACAATTGCCCAGAATCTTGCTCATAATTGTGCCGAAAAGTGCCATCAGAAAGAAACAGTGGCGAGAAAACACTTCGTGAACGCAGGCTCCGACACCTTGGGCGATCGTGTCGTCTGTTTTCGCCCTTCGTTTCTTGCTCGTTTTAGCCTAACCTAAGCGCCCTGTATGAACAGCGAAGCTGCTTAGTCGGGGACCGTCGTAGATCTTCAACGGGTATGTGCCACTCCTCCTACTGCTCCCACTTCACTCATCCACTTCAACCCACTCCATTCAAATCCCACTTCATTCAACCAGCTAAAATAATTGGCAGGGAGAAGGCTGCTTTGTAAGCCACCAGCTTCGCTGTTTCTTCAGTGTTCGCCAAGTGGAGCTGGCTGAAATTTTACAGCAAAAGCTGTTATGAGATCACAACAAGGGCCGTTTTTGCGCCGTAGGTTCCGCCGCCGCCGCCGCCGCAGCCGCCGGTGTTCGCAACCACTATCGCGCGAAATAAAAAAAAAAGCCGGCAGATCTCACGCACTGTGGGAATCGATGTAATGCGATGCAGCCAGGAAGGAGCAAATCATGCTCTACATAATTTGCATGTCATGTTTTACATGTTAGGACCTGTCATTTATGTTCATCATACAGTCACGTCGCGCAATACCAATTTTGGTGTATATCAACCTAGCGAAGTGGACGCAAGCGCACCATGAGCGTGGCATGTAAATGGCGTTGTAGACGGCATGCATGCCAAGATTTCCATGTTACCGTGCACTGGTCATTTATGTTCGTCATACAGTCATGTCACTCAATACCAAATTTGGTGTATATCAAGCTAACGAAACAGCCGCGAGCGCGCCATGAGCGTGGCATGCAAGTCATGTTGTTCATGACATGCACGTCATTATTTGCATATTACCACCGGTCATTTATGTTCCTCGTATAGTCACGTCACTCAGTCTCAAATTCGGTGTATATGAAGCTAAGGAAACGGCCACGAGCGCGCCATGAGCGTGGCATGTAAATCATACTTTTCATGACAAGTTTTTCATGATTTTTATGATATGACCAGCCAGTTATGTTCGTCATACAGTAATGTTATGCCATACCAAATTTCGTATAAATCCCATTAACGATACGGCCAGGAGAGCACAAAGTCGTAGGCGGATAGATAGATAGATAGATAGATAGATAGATAGATAGATAGATGGATGGATGGATGGATGGATGGATGGATGGATGGATGGATGGATGGATGGATGGATGGATGGATGGATGGATGGATGGATGGATGGATGGATGGATGGATGGATGGATGGATGGATGGATGGATGGATGGATGATGGATGGATGGATGGATGGATGGATGGATGGATGGATGGATGGATGGATGGATGGATGGATGGATGGATGGAATGGATGGATGGACGGACGGACGGACGGACGGACGGACGGACGGACGGACGGACGGACGGACGGACGGACGGACGGACGGACGGACGGACGGATGGACGGACGGACGGACGGACGGACGGACGGACGGACGGACGGACGGACGGACGGACGGACGGATGGACGGACGGACGGACGGACGGACGGACGGACGGACGGACGGACGGACGGACGGACGGACGGACGGACGACGGACGGACGGACGGACGGACGGACGGACGGATGGACGGACGGACGGACGGACGGACGGACGGACGGACGGACGGAGTGGACGGACGGACGGACGGACGGACGGACGGACGGACGGACGGACGGACGGACGGACGGACGGACGGACGGACGGACGGACGGACGGACGGACGGACGGACGGACGGACGGACGGACGGACGGACGGACGGACGGACGGACGGACGGACGGACGGACGGACGGACGGACGGACGGACGGACGGACGGACGGACGGACGGACGGACGGACGGACGGGACGGACGACGGACGGACGGACGGACGGACGGACGGACGGACGGACGGACGGACGGACGGACGGACGGACGGACGGACGGACGGACGGACGGACGGACGGACGGACGGACGGACGGACGGACGGACGGACGGACGGACGGACGGACGGACGGACGGACGGACGGACGGACGGACGGGACGGACGGACGGACGGACGGACGGACGGACGGACGGACGGACGGACGGACGGACGGACGGACGGACGGACGGACGGACGGACGGGACGGATATCTGACGGACGGACGGACGGGACGGACGGACGGACGGACGGACGGACGGACGGACGGACGGACGGACGGACGGACGGACGGACGGACGGACGGACGGACGGACGGACGGACGGACGGACGGACGGACGGACGGACGGACGGACGGACGGACGGACGGACGGACGGACGGACGGACGGACGGACGGACGGACGGACGGACGGACGGACGGACGGACGGACGGACGGACGGACGGACGGACGGACGGGACGGACGGACGGACGGACGGACGGACGGACGGACGGACGGACGGACGGACGGACGGACGGACGGACGGACGGACGGACGGACGGACGGACGGACGGACGGACGGACGGACGGACGGACGGACGGACGGACGGACGCACGGACGGACGGACGGACGGACGGACGGACGGACGGACGGACGGACGGACGGACGGATTGACGGACGGACGGACGGACGGACGGACGGACGGACGGACGGACGGACGGACGGACGGACGGACGGACGGACGGACGGACGGACGGACGGACGGACGGACGGAC
>JALIZH010030871.1:0-22500 GCA_030522465.1 Rhipicephalus appendiculatus | reverse complement strand
GCTATCGCGTTAAAAATACCCATGACAGAATGGGAATTGAACCCGAGCCCTCTGCATGGAAGCCCAGCACTCTACCACTGAGCTACGCCGGTGCTTGAAACTGCGTTGCACACTGACCCTATGCAGGCTTCATGGCGGGTAAGGAATCGCGTTAACATGTGTAATAAAGCGTTTTAGAACAGTAATGTAACAACCAGGCCGTCACACAATGCGAATTGCGTAACGAGCGGGTCGTTCAATACTCCAACCCATTACAAAAGGCTCAGGCATAATTCTTCATCGTCGTCAGCCACAGCATCAACAAAGTGCACATAATGCGTTACAAGTGTGTAGAGGGTACCGCGCTTTTCCGAAGAATGACGAAAAATGGCATTGTGGACACATCCCACTACAGAAAAATTATGATTTGTGGCGTAGTGGGTACCATGCAAGTGTGCTTGTAGTAGTTGCCCCAAGAGTGTTTAAAAAAGGCTCTAGAAAGGCCGCTCTTCCAGCTTTCGCTGTGACTGTGCTGCGCGTTCCGCGCAGGCCTAGCGGTTTTTCATGTGCTGTGGGGAGTTCAGTTGCGCATGTCTCCGCAGCTGGAAGAGCACGTTCACACTTGGCCTTAGAAGGGAGCGAAAGCGGCAAAACTCACCGGAAATTCACACGCTCCGCTGCCTAAGCGGCCGGAAAACCACGCCGCGAGGCCGACGCGAAAAAATCGGTCCGAGACCGATTTTTCCGCCACGCGATAGCGCATCGCCTTACCGCTTCACAGCTATGGCTGCACCAGCTCAAACCACGGGACGTAAACGACCGGCCGCAAGTTCAACATGACGGCAAAGGCGTCGGCGGTGGCTCGCACCGGCGCAATTGCAAACTGCCCGTGCAGCACGACAAAGCTCGCGGTCTCGACAAGGACGCGTTCATCGAGAGCCTGGTTTGGATTACGATCACCGAGAACACTGGAATTAGAAGAAGGGGCAGCAGCAGCGAGTCGGCATGCCTCAACGTGTCTCGCTTTTGCACAGCCGGCTGAATCCGTCGCCGCCGCTGCCGGGGTGTCCGCGCGTGTTGTTTCTGCTGGTGTATCTCCTGAAACAACGTTTGAAAAGGTGCAAACTGTTTCTTTTCAGTGCTTTGCATGCATAACTGGAATTCGGTACAAAATTTAATGCTCAGGAAATGGGCAAAATGGAATGAATTCTCAAAGTGGCCAATGCGGCGGCGGCGGTGGCATGTACGAGGGGTAGATGAATGTGAACGTTTTCGACGCGCGCGGACGTGGTTTTCCGGTTTTCGCTTCTCTTCTCAAGTGTGAATGTGCCAGAAGGGAGAGAATATTAACATTACAGCCGGTTCTTCGAGAGGCATCCGGGTGAGGCGAAGGAGAACCGGTCGGCCGAGAAGCGAGGAGAAAGTCGCTGTGTTCCTGCCTCGCTAAAGAGTGATAGATTGAGGTACAACGGCCCCAAAGCGAGAGGAAAGAAGTGCAGTGTGAAACACAACCATGCTATCACTTTCACAGTAAAACAGCGCCAGCGAAAACAAGAGAGCAGACGAGGAGGAAGATACGTACACAAAGCACCAGGCGCCTTGTGTACGTGCCTTCCCTCCTCGTTTGGTCTCTTGTTTTCGCTGGCGCTGTTGTACTGCGAAAACCAATTAACTAGCCCAGAAGTACATCTTCACATGTTTTCACCATCATCATGGACAGTCCCGTCACCCGACACCAATGCGCAAGTGACGTCAGCGCAGCGATTATGTGCACCGGATAACCATAAATAAAAATGTTCGAAAATTCCTTTGTATGCTGTGGGGTAGTACAAAGACATATGCCCGTGGTGTGGGAGCACACCGACCACATCACATGGGAATGCACGTCTCACACCGAAGAACAAGAAATAGATAATACCAGATTGAGGTGGGAGGCATCGCTGTCCAGCCCTGCGCTCGGGGACCAGTTGAGGCTGGTCAGGAGGGCTGAAAGGATGGCGAGAGCCAGCGGTGCCTTTGGAAGTAGGGGCCCGACCACGCGGTGTTGCCCTGTTTTACCGGCAACGTAGCCTTTTACTCTAATAAAGTTTTGTCCTCCTCCTCCTCTAAAATTCCTGACGACGGGAGCCGAACCCGAGGTCTCTTGTACCGAAGATCGACGCTTAGCTCACGCAGTTAAAACGCGATCTAACGAAACCCGATTTTACAATGTTCCCCATCTAACGAAGAAATTCTCTTCCATGGCTGGTAACAGTGTACGGTTCAATGTTGTCATCAATCAGAATTAACAAAACGACGTTCTTCCTGAAATAAATGAGTAAAACAGGGCAATTTCTTTCAAATTTTGTTACAGATTAGATTTTTTCTGCGAGCGTGCGCACTAACGCTATCGCGGAAAAGTAGGCTTGTGCGAATATTCGAATGCTTCGAATATTCGAACGAATATTACTGTATTCGAATTCTCTTCGATTCGAATTTAAATTCTTAAAATTTCGAAGTATTCGAAATGAACGAACTCACATGTATATTAATCCGCATGTAACCCCTGTAAAGGTGGTTTCACCGCATTAGAGGCGTGCTAAGCCGTGAAAACACCTATTCAGGTGTATATTAGACCGCATGTAACCCACTTTAAAGGTGGTTTCACTGCAGTGAAGGGATGCTAAGTCGTGAAAACACGTATCCAGGGGCAATCCGCACTGCCGCGAAGCCCCACTTCAAGGTTAAATGAACATATTACCATCACATCGATTTATCATTTTTTAAGTTTAGAAGCTCGTTATACCACCTTATACATATGCTCCAAGTATAGTAAATTTTAAAATGTAACATATTTTACAGATTATCACTTGCATTCTTCCGAAAGTCAAATGCTGCTACTATTAAAAGTTGTTTCCTCTTCCTTTGAACCAAAAAAGAAAGGCATTTGCACGGCCTTGTTTCAATTAAAAAAGAAGTACTGTGCGGGTTAGTTGGGTCATTACAAATATGCCCATTTTTATTTATAATATGGGATATATACTATTCGAATTCGACTCGAAATTATTCGTCCAAAATCACTATTCGCACAAGCCTACGGAAAAGGCATCTACACGTCCTAATCCCTGCCCTAGTTTTATTTGACGGGGCTGCACCCCGCGCCCATGCACGGAACAGCGGACTCGGCGCTCGGTAGCGTTCTTATGTACCAGGTGGCGGTGGCTTATTGTCCCTGAAAATGCTCCCAGAGTACTTTAGTGCGACTACTTTCGTCATTTCGTGGTTTACGCGGCTAAGGGCACTGATCGCTACCTCGCGACTTCCTCGCGTGGCCTGCGGGAACCATTCTCCTCGTCTTTGCGTGTCGCTCCCCGCCGCATCCCTTTCGCTTGCTCCGCCGCCGAGTCGTGAATTTAAGCGGGAATTACAGCATGTGTCATCGTGCGAGGCCTCAGCTTCGCAATATGGCTGCGTTGCTCTGAAAACGTAGAGAAGACGTAGGAATAGTTCCCGAAACCTGTTTGCGTGAGTACGCGTGCATAAATAGCTTCGCGGCGCATTCCCTTGTTCCGCTGGCGGAATCCACTTTCCGACTGCTCGCTGCAGGAATTGTTGGTGGCCACTCCAGATCTCCCAGTGAAAAATACTATAACATCGAGAAAGCTTTCGTTTTGTAGAAATGAATCTGATATCAATTTCAAATATTGATTATGCAAACGGAACCTGTTATGTATGTAGCGTACATCGATATCATTGCCTGGCCATGAGTTGCAATGAGTTTAAAAGTTGGGTGAATTGGGCATTAACGAACCGTCGTTACAACTGTACTCTTCGGAGATTAGATTTCTTGAGCGTCGGTTGCCCTGTTAGCTAGGTTTTTGGCTTTAAGAGCATGCGCTGTATTTTTTCAGTATATATTATTTGTGTCCTGACACAAATAAATTTAGTTGGAATTGCCGCCCGTGTCGTCGTCCTCGTCTTCTTCTTTTGCGTGCGTGTTTTTTAGCGGCAAACTATGCATTCGCTTTAGCTGCTTTTAAGCGCCGGTCCCTTCGCCTAAGATGACCCGAAGGCGAGAGCCATTTTCTTTTCCTTCTCACTCGACGTGTGGATCCTCGCCCGCCCCCCCCTTGCGTGATGCACAGCTAACGTGGTTCCGCACTGCCCCCCAGGATCGGAGGGATTTCAAGCTTTCTGCACCTTGCCTGGTTTCCTTTCGCTCTGCCAACCTTTGGCGAAGCGACGATGTCAAATGGTGACGTCATCGCGTGATGGTGATCTTCTGCATCACTCGTGTTGACGCCGACCCCGCCGCCGGTCGTGTTACGTGCTTGATCTCAGGCTTTCGCCTTAAAAAGTGCTGCTTTATCCCTTTCCTGCCCGAGAAAAATATAGTAGGAAAATTTCTAACTTGATAAAAAATTATTGATCTTTGCTCTATTGTAAATAAGTTTTCAAAGGTTAAACTATAAGAATTGGAGTTTTTGCCCCAGAAAACAGACCCGCACATATGTGCGGGCTGGGCTTTTATTCATGTGATTCACTGCAGCGAGGAATACACTCATAACGGATAAGACAAAGCAAAAAAAATGCGTGGTCAGCGCTGCGAATGCAACATTTTAGAGTATTGTGTGTCACTTGTGAGGCACAGGTATAAGTTGCACTTCGTACAACGCGTCTTTGAACTAGAAGCTACGCTTGACAGCCTGCAGTGATGTACAAATGTCAAGCTGTATACCGATCGCCAGTGGTACGTATAGCTGAGTCAAATCGCTGAGTCAAAACACTCCAATAAAGTTGTCTAAGGATGGATCTTGCGACACATTTTTCTTCCCACTTTCAATTCTTGGGCGCTTGGTGACGAGCAAAGTTCCTCAGAGATCGGATGCAGCCCATGGTCACGTCCATTCCTAAAGCTGCTTGATCTCTTGCGCAGTTACTTGCAAAGTTGTTTTATGTCTACAGCTAGGGCACACTGCCGTTTTGTCAGCAGTAATTCAAAGATCGTTGCAATAAATTAGTGTGAGAAAGTCGGCAAAGTAGTCTTGACAACAACAAGAACGTCGACTGTCTCACCACTTCCAAGCAGGTGAGGCTTTGCAGCCGACTGTGTCTTCTTCCAAAAGACATCAATTTCACTGAAACTGGCAGGATAGGGTGAGTGGTCACCTGACCCAGTTACTACGGAGGCGACTGCTCAAAAACTCGCCTTCCATACTCCAGTTTTCATCAATAAGTTGGCTGGAACCGCGAATATGAATCCCTGCCAATTCGTCAGCTTGGTCCCTACTCAATTCTGACGCAAGACATCAGGAGGCTCAATATCTCTTCTATGTCTTCTTCATTCTCTGGTTTGAAAATCTCGGCATGTGAAAAAAAAAGAAAATTCAGCGCCCACAAAAGCTTGTTCCCTAGTTAGATAATTTGAGGAATTTTAACCCTCAAGGTTATTTATTATCCTTAGAATTTCACTGGTGATACTGACACTCCATATGGTAGGCAATGTAAAATCTAATTCTTTGAAATAAAAATGCATGTTGTCACAACACCTTCACAAAATCAATCTTTTCTGCGTAAATGATGATCCCAATTCACGCACATAACTTGGCGTCGCTAACTTCAGACATAAAAAAACATCAGGAAACACCAACCAAAGAAGTGCCAATAAGATGCCAAGAAAGCTATTCGCAATAAAAAAACAGAATGCGCAGGCGCAACCGCGCGCGAACGAGCCAACCAGCGCCGCTCTGCCGTGCACTTGACGAGGACTAAAAAAGCCCAGCCCGCACAAACGTGCGGGTGACTTTTTCACGCGTGAGTACACAGCGTGTGTGGTAAGAACGGGTAAATTTTTTAGCGAAGCATGTTTTTCCAAGTCTTAATACTCCTTTCATATGCATACACTCCCGAAAAAAATGTATAACAAGAAGGGGCGTTGATTTACACGTCTGAGGTAGCTGCTGTCGGCGCACGTGCTCAGACGGTATTTTTTCGTGGCAGATTACTCGCCCCCTGGTGTCGAAATTATTGAACTACTGAAACAGATATATTCCTGTAACCATTGACTTCAACGGCACAGAGCTATGGAATCGAAACTGAAACAGGTGCCGTTTCGTGAGCGTCTTTAGTGACCCACACGTTTGTGCGGGTCAGGCCGTAAAGGGTTAAGCAACAACGTCGGCGTGCGAATGTCGTTCAGCAGAACACTTCGGTGCAGCATGGCACGCCATCGGGAAGCAGGACGCGTTTCGCGGCACTAGATACCAGTCGCTCATTCCACAAGCTGGGCGCATCGCAAGTGATTCCAAACAGACCGCCCAGTCAGGCCGACATTGTCGCACTTCACCCGAAGCAATTCGTCAGCAGGGACGCCGCTCGCTAAGCAAACCACCACCGGCCCGCAAGTCATGCGCCTTTCACTGCAGCGGATCGCGAGTCAGGTGTTATGTGAATTAGCTTTATATCTACGTCAAGGGGTTGCTCTTCTTCTTCGCTACCTGCATGCAATTTCGTGGACATCACTTCTTAAGCCCATTACACTACAGAAAACTACTCAGTGTCATTGAAAACTCGCGCCTTTGTCACCCAGAGTATACTTTACCCATACTGCAGGCGTGAGCAGCAAAAGAACATTAGCGGCTGTTGTGCAAACAAAGCAACAGTGGTGGGCAGGTGGCGCAGCGCAAGGCTGCTTAGGACTAACTACCTAAAGTATCGCACTTGATATTGTTCTACGAAGAACGCAGGCACACGATTGCAGAGTTGGTGTTTTTACGGTAAATATATCTGTTGCCCAAGCAGCGATAAGAGACGTTGTCTTCCTCGAGTCCTGGCGACCTTCCTCGTTCTCTTTACCGCAACATCACCCTCCCGGCGGGTTTAGCTCTGTCCCGGTGTAAATCATGGAGCATCACTTAATGTGGGTATACAGGGCTTGAGTCTGGCGACGTGAACAACGTCGCTGCTGACGTGAGGTAGCAAAGACACGTCGGCTGGTGCGATCTCGTCCGTCCACGTCAGACAGGGGGCGCAAGATCTTGTACGGACCGGAGTAACGAGAAAGCAGTTTTTCCGCCAAGCCGACACGACGCGAGAGCGTCCAGAGGAGAACGAGAGAACCAGGAGAAAATTGCGTTTCTCGGTGCTGATGATCCTAGCGTCGTTTTTTGAAAAGCTTGCGACGCTGTGATGCGATGACGAGCGACCTCTCGGGCCTGGGCGGCCAAGGTGATCGCATCGCGGGTGTAATCAGTCGTTGAGAATTGCACGCCAGAGGGTAGCAACGCGTCGAAGGGCAAGACAGGGTCGCGGCCATATAAGAGGTAGAATGGCGAAAATCCTGCGGTGTCGTGACGGGACGAATTGTAAGCAAAAGTAATGTACGGTAAAGCGGCGTGGCCCTGTTGATGCTGAGCGAGAACAGCGCCGATGCCATGACCACTCGCATCAGTGCGTACTTCAGTGGGCGCGGAAGGGTCAAAATGCGAGAGGATCGGTGAACTTGTAAGCCACTCAATAAGGGTAGGGAATGCTTGCTATTGGTGCGATCCCCAGAGGAAAGAGGTATCCTTTTTAAGAAGGTCGGTCAGAGGACGAGCGATGTCGGCAAATTTCTTTACAAAGCGACGGAAATAGGAGCACAAACCCATAAAACTGCGGACATCTTTTGTCGACGAAAGGAATAGGAAAGCTTTGCACAGCGCGAACTTTCTCTGGTATCAGGTTGGATTCCTGCAGCGTTTACGAGATGCCCGAGCAAGGTAAATTTCGCGACGACCGAAGTGGCATTTAGATGAGTTCAGCTGAAGGCCAGCAGAGCGAGACACAGAGAGGATAGTTCTGGGACGTTGCAGATGGCTTTCAAAAGTCGGCGTGTAGGGGCGAGAAGGTATGACTCTCCGGCAGCCGGTGGTAGCGACTAGGAGACAACCACCGAGGAGGTGGCGAAAAGTGGCTGCGGCAGTGGCGGGCGATGTGTCCAATACGGGAACAATTTAAGCAAATGGGTCGATCGTCCACGGTGCGCCATTCGGCTGGATTGCGGCGGGGCGTAAGGAAATTTTGCGTCTGGCTGCGAGTGGCCGGGGTAACCTGGTAAGTGTTCGTGTGCCGGACCGAGCAGAGTGACGGCATGCCCAAACTTGCGAAACGACAGCTTGAATGAGGGAGATGGAGAGCATGTTTTCCCTGAAGTCAGAACGAACAGGTGGAGCCGGAGACATGGCCTCAAGCTCACGGCGAATAAGGCGCGTGATGTCTTGAGGTGCTGTCGGTTGGACGAGCCTTGGTGGGTCTTCGCATGACGAGGTCGCGGCGGTATTCGGCAATCTATCGTACGCTTGAGCAACTCGACGGCCCTTTGCCTGTTCGAAGCGCCGACACTGCTTGATGATTTCATCCACCGTTGTACAATCTTTTCACATAAGGAGGTTGAAGGCATCGTCGGCAATACCTTTTAATATGTGCCCGATCTTGTCTGCCTCAGTCATGCTTTCGTGAGCTTTGCGGCAGAGAGACAGCACATCTTGTATGTAGACGACATATGACTCTGTTGCCGTCTGAGCGAGGCCCGCACGTTCTTTCTCTGCGGCCAGCTGACGCCGACCGGTCTGCCAAACAGATCTCGCATCTTCTGTTTACAGACATCCCAGCTCGTGAGGTCAGCTTCATGCGTCTCATACCATTGCCGCGCAGTTCCCTTAAGATAGATGATCAGGTTCTCTAGCATGAGGGTAGGGTCCCACCTGTAGCTGTCACTCACCCTCTCGTATAGTGTTCGCCACTCCTCGACGCCAGTCTTATCCGTACCACAAATTGGCCCAAAGGGCCGTGGATGGGTGAGGAAGACCGCCGGCACGGACGTTGACGGTTGGTTTGCCATCGTCACAGGCTCGGACGTTGACGGTTGGTTTGGCATCGTCACAGGCACGGACGTTGACGGTTAGTTTGCCATCGTATATATAGCGGCAGGCAGAATAAGTCCGCTGCGAAGTTCCGTACTGGTACCCCCGCACTTCCACCAAATGTTGCACGAAGAAAGCAGGCACACGAGTGCAGAGTTGGTGTATTTACGGCTAATATATGTGTTGGCCCAAGCGGCGATGAGAGACGTCGTCTTCCGCGAGTCTGAGCGAGCTTCCTCGTTCGCTTTACCGCAACAATATATTCTGTTTGCGTACAAATTAGTGTGAACAAAGGTTCTACTGTTGGTTTTTGGGAACCAATTTACATATTTGAAGCACTGAAAGCAAAAATTCCGCTTTAGCGGCGGTGTTTTTGCCATATCTGCAACTAAGGTCCCCATTTGTGGACACCTGTTTTTACCCTTCGAAAATGAAATTTTGGCCGCACTTCTTTTTAATGCGATGGACGTTAAAGGGCTCGTTCCGTAGAAATCCGGTGTCGGCGGCGGTGTCATTAGTTGTGAGCGAAATATTGGCGTTGTCCGTGAGCGGACAACACCGTCAGGGCGGGGACTTCCGAACTTATTCGTTTCCATTTTTTAATAACCACTGATAAAGTAAGTTCGATCTGTTCGCATTGCACTAGCACAATTCCAGAATCAATGTTACTGCGTAGGTTTTTGAGCAAGTGCAATTTTCTCGTCTTTTCTTTTTGTTGTTGTTGTAGAGTACAGTCATGTTCTGTTTTTTGTATTGAAATGGTATCTTTGCGGGCTCCCACGGATAATCATGCTACACCTCGGTAGATTTTCGGCTGTCCTTTCTTTTTTATGAAGTGTGCAATAAAATCTAACTAATTAATTAACGAAGGCATTCTCTTGTACTGTGCTATTCATTCTACTGTGACATGAAACACGCGTGCTCGCTCCATGGCATACATATATGGCAAACGCTTTTATATTATTCATCGGTCATTGGAAAACAAGTTTTTTGTCAACGCCACAGGGCTCTGGAACGTAGTTCATGTGATGTTTAGTTCTGGAGCTCTTTTCTACACTCATTCAGACGGGAGATGCACTTGTGAGGCTTGCGTCGATTGAAACAAAAAGGCTTGACATAGGAATCGGTATAATACGAGAAGGGAACCGTCTCTTCACAATAGTATAGTTGACTGTATACTGTACATTAATGTATGAGAGCTTGCACAATTTCTATTGGCGTTTGGCAGCTATAGCATCTTTTGACGTGTATGCACCCACGTCCATAGGCGTGCGCAGGGTTACCGTTCAGGGGGGGGGGGGGGGGGGGGCGAAGGCTCGTCGCAGCGCCCCCTTCCCTATAAAGTCAATGTATGTGGCAGACTTCCCCCCCCCCCTCTTAGGTTCTTAGACGACTGGGGGGGGGTGGCCGCCCCCTCTGCCCCCCTCGTGCGCACGCCTATGCCCACGTTGACGTCTAGTGGAACATCTAAATCTCGACGTCTAACGCCATAGATCATGTTTTAACCTTTGTCGCAGCTGATGTAGTGAACATACAACTGAACACAGCATTACTGAAACCCGCCCGAAGGTGGCATCAACAAGCGCAAACACTGGTACTCGATACTGACTCATTCAAAGCGTCGTCATTTGAGGAGAGAAGCGCCAAGGTGTGCGCGCCCCGGTAATAGGGTAACTTACGCCTGTCCTCACACGTATACCGCACAGCGCTTCAGAAACGCGCGAGTGAGTGAGTAAAAGCTTTATTGACAATGTCAGGCTGTATTGTGCGGGGCGGGGCTACAAGCACCCCAGCCTAGGTGACGGACTCGAGGAAAAAATCACGCCATATCCACAAAGTGAATGATGTTGGAGGAGCTTGCTCGGAGATGATCGGGTAACCCGCGAATCCTCCGTACACATCTCCTACCATCATATATAGACGGGACACCGTTGTTGTATACACATTACATGCGGCGCTCGGGCCGCGAGCCTCAGCTGCTGTTCGTTGCGAGCCCGCCGCGCTGCTGTGCGGTGTTCATGCGGCCGAGCGGTAACGAAGTTTTCACTGCCTGAGCTCCTGGCAAAGAGAAAATTACACCATCTCCCGCTAAAGGGAACCATGTGTAGATGCGAAGCAGCGGGCGCTGACGCTTACACTGGCGGCGGCGTTGACGCTAGCGCTCATCGCAGCGTTGCGCAGGAGTGAAACCTGGGGAGGCGCAAAGCACGCAGTGATGGACCGGTGTTTTCTACTGGAACATGCCAATCGCTGCTAATGGGCAATGAGAGACAGAAGACTCCGACTGGACACAGAGACCCGCAGTCCGCTTTTAGTTAACGCGCACGCAGCGAATTTTTATTGTTCAACAACGCACAGGAGAAATCTCCCACCGGCACCACCTTGGAGGTCAAGATCCAGTGCCATATATACGGGGTGGCCAGTGAATGGTTGTGCAGCGTGAGCAGTCGGTTTTTTCAACCAAGAAACTCGCTAGCAGACGCTGCCTGCGTCGGCGTCGCGAGGCGAGAGAGGGGGGGAGCGTAGGAGAGGAGAGAGAGGGGGGACGCGCATGCGCAGTGGGAGTGTGGACGCCGTGGTAGGGTGGCTAGAAGGGGGAGGTGTGAAAAGCGCCCGCGGGAACCGGTCCCCAATGTGCACCGATGCCGCAAGGGGCGCTGTACGCAGGGGCGCATGGCGTTGAGCAGACGACGTACAGCGCAGCCTTGCTTGCGTCCGACGAACATGGCTCGCGGTATATTTTGCGTGCTACACTTTCCAACGTTAATCGTTTTTTCTCAGCGAGTGCAACAATAAGGGGTTGCATTCATCCCGTTCTTTGAAAAATAGCGTTCGCATGCATTATCATGCAGCAGGCTGCATACCGAGTAGCACTGCGCGCTAGTAATATCGTTCGACGCATGTCGGGCATGCCACTTAATTTAAGCGCCGTGTTCCTTTTTTTTTCTTCTGTCGTGCCATTTTACCAATTGCAATTATGCATCATTGCAATGTATTGAAGTCATATTCAATGCTTATTCACATTGTTAAAAACTTGCCTGCTCTCTTGGACCCATGGCTATTCCCTGGCTGCTGGTCAAAACGTCGTGTGTACGTTTTTTCAGCAGGAAAAAAAAAGGTATTAGTCGAAAAGAAAACGCCTTCGTACGTGAAGCAAGTTTATTTCATCTGTGCAATAAAAAGTCGACAGAACACAGGGCTTAGCCCGCCTGGATTTCATTTGTTGCTCCTTTTTGGTTGGCTTCGTTTATAAATGAAGCGAGTTAAGCAATAAAAGCGTGAAACGGATCGCGTTAACATAATGACATGCTCACTGTAACCGACCTGTGACGCAGTGGCGTAGCCAGGGGTGGCACACCGGGCACGTGCCCATCCCCCCCCCCCCCCCCCCCCGAGATTTTGTTTTCGCCATAGCGTACATAGTGAAAAAATGACAATTTCGAGGAGGTGCCCCAACCGAAATCAAGGAGGTGCCCCCCCCCCTCCCCCCCCCCCCGAAAAAAATTTCTAGCTACGCCCCTGCTGTGACGTTTGCCCAATCTTTTGCTACATGTCTGCAACACACTGCGTGGAGGCGATCTGTCTATAAAAATGGTCATCTTGTTCTCAATCGATTGAACTAAGTGGTACATCCCGTCTGACAGGTAAAGGACACCACCATGGTCCCACTGCCCCCCGCCGGCAGATTTGGGGTGCCATTTTCTTTGATGTTGAGGCAAGCTGCTTTGCATAATTCCCAATCGATGCAAATAATCTGCTGTGTTGTCACATAGCCGGCGATGTAATAGGCGAGGCGGGCACCATTTATTCAGCATCAACTCTCGGTGTTACACGAGCCCACGTCTCAAACAGCTCTTGTATGCCGGTGCTCGGAACAAAGACGCTTTTACTGTCGAAGACCTGTACCTATAGGGCTTTGCGAATATACAATTTTAGAACCGGATCGAATGCGAATGAAATAGTATGAATGACAACGAATCGAATACAAATTGAATACTATTCGAATAGTAAGGCAACAATTTTCGAAACAGTTCTATACTTCAACAATATTTAATTTGGAACAAATAATCGCAGACATTAAAAAAGGAACGTTACGATTAACTTGAACCGGGAAAAAATGTCACTGTTATGTTAACTGCGGTGAGCTCGTGTAAGCAGTGACAGCCTATGAGAAAATGTTTGAACTGTACGCTGAAATACAGCGGTTAATTCAGAATTCAAGGAGGTACTTTGTCGCCACTGTTAAAATAAAACTGAGGCTTAAAACTGTCATCGCCTAGTAGAATAAACTACCTCAGAGTGCTGTTTCCTCTGCTTCAGCAGACTCATTTGTTAGCATCATTGCAATCATCAACTTTGGTATGCAAACTGCTGGGAATGCAACATTGTATGATTTACTTTTCTATTTTTCGAACTTATGTATTCGAATGCAACGTCCTGTGATTTACAATGTTGTATTTCTTAATCCTATTTTATTTTTCTATATGTCCATGTGTTTTTAAATGCCACTCATGTACATGATCGTTTCTTTTTTTCTTTTCTCACCACTTCTGCTTGGGCCCTGATGTGGCCTGCAGTATGTATAAATAAAGTAAAATAAAAATCAGCAATATGTTTCCTGAATCAATATGAATTTCGTGCATAGCAGATTGAGGATGACACTAAAGTTTTAAATAGAAGCACCTGCATGTATGCATCTTCGTAATCCAACAATTAAAACAAGAAAAATGTTGCCTCGATGTTCTAATATGTGTTGCTCCTTTGGGGTTTTTCCGACAGTGCTAATTACTCGAAAAATACTCGGCATTCCGGAATATGTGATAACGACTCGGATACTGAATTGAATAGAACACCATTCGATTCGTTATTCAAGCTTTTCAAACTTTTCCCATTTGCTTTGTCGCTTTATGGAACATTGTCCTCACTGCTCAAAAATGTATGATCCGCGTACAATAAAAACCACGTAAACGTGGAAAAAAAACGAAAAAAAAAACGCCGCCGCCGCGCTGTCGAGCGCTAGGCTTCTTCGGGCAATCTGCGGCGGCGGCGGCTGTCCCATGCAGCGCCCCTTGCAGCAGCGCCCCTAGCGGCATCGGCGCGCAGAGCGACCCCACTCTGGCAAGAGAAACGCGCGGCGCTCAGCACACCTCCCCCTTCTAGCCACCCTAGCCGTGGGGAGGGATGCCTAGAGGAGAGAGGGGAAGTGTAGGAGAGGAGAGAGGGAGGGGACGCGCATGCGCAGTGAGCTGAGAAGTGTACACGCCACCGCCATCGCCGCCGGACAAGGCGCGAGCTTAAGAAGCTTGCTGAACAAGCTCCTAAAAAGTTTCTGAGCCGTGAACGCGGAAAGACGTTCCGCATTCCGCTGGCGTGTCTCTCGTTGCACCGAAAGGTCAAACTACCGAAGCGCTCCCTGTCGGCGCTCGTTGGTGTCACAATGCAACACCTAACTTCACCGATTCTAGATGGCGACCCCTCCCCAATCGAGGTCACTGTGAAAGAGAAAAGGTGTACGAGATATAAGGCACGTTTGTGGAGCCTCATGCATGAGTGTCACCCGCCGCGGTGGTCTAGTGGTTATGGTGCTCGACTGCTGACCCGCACGTCGCGGGATCGAATTCCGGCCGCGGCAGCCGCATTTTCGATGGAGGCGAATAGGCTCGAGGTCCGCTTACTTAGATTTAGGTGCACGTTAAAGAACCCCAGGTGGTCGAAATTTTCAGAGCCTTCCGCTACGACGTCTCTCATAATCATGTCGTGGTTTTGGGACGTTAAACCATTATTATTATTATTATTATTATTATTATTATTATTATTATTATTATTATTATTATTATTATTATTCATGAGCGTCGGTAGCACACTGGGTTGAGCACCCGGCACCTACCGTCGTGGACCAAAAGGTCTGGGGTTCGACTATGAGGCCATCGAAATGAACGAAACTTCTGGTTCTTCTTTGTCATCTGTTCGTGTGCCTTTCACCGACATCACATCCGTGACGGAAATGATATCAGTGAAATCTTGGTGGACTCCGTCATAAAAAACTTTCGTGTTAAAATAAGTTAACGTACCCAGTGTTGTATTTCACTAAATGAAATCTCCGTCGTGTATACTAGCTGTTGGGCATGTGGACACTTGATCTCGCCTGCAGGAGCATCACGGTCCAGGGATCATCTTCAGTCGCCAGAAGGGTCCCGCAACCCGCACGCCAGCGGAACACAGGAGACGGCGAGTCCTTCCCGTAGCGGCAAGGTGTCGAACTCTGCACCGAAGAAGCAGAGATCGCGCCACGTCGCGCCGTCTCCGGGGCCTGAATCCACGTCGGCAGTTGTGGTACTGCCGGTGCGTTTGGAAAAAAACGGTTCGGCTGCAGTCGTTCCTTCGGCTCGTGCTTCCAGCGATGCCCCAAGCCCGTCCCACGAAATAATCAAAAGCAGTTCTGGACATGCGGGCAGCGCTCCGGGTACGCAAAACAGGCCTGCTCCTACATTCGCTTGGTCAAGGTATTGGGCGCCCAGCACCACGGTGAGCGCAGCAGCCTGTTTTTGCGACTTGAATATAGAGGAATCGCAATAGATGAACAATAAACGCTCACAGCTCAACAGAGGAACTTATCGTTGGACTACTGTTACACATTTAGGTTAGGAGGAGAATATGTACTTGCATCGTCGGCAAAGGAATATACAGTGGCGCTCAATATTAGTTGCGACATGGTGACAGTGGTTGATAGGGCCCCGAGCCTGAAAGGCTAACCTGGTAGCCGTTGAATTGCTTTAGAGAATGCCAGTAACTTAAAAAAGTGTTCACTTCAGTAAGTATTGTTATGTCGGCGCCGCTTTGCAGTGTTGGCGCCACATTGAGTACGGACAGTATGTTGCAACTCATATTGGGTGCGACTGTACATACATACGCTGTTTGCGTGCCTCATAACTATACAAATATAATTAATTTCTTTTTTTTACGTATGAAGACCACGAAGTTTTGATGAGGCACGTCGCACAGCGCTAGTGCGCATTAATTTCGACCAGCTGTTTGCGTCTTGACTCTCGAATTGTGCACGTTGATACACACGGAGACACACGTGTCTAGAGCAGTGGAGCGAGTGTCTGTAACCGACCTGGGTCCCTGCCCACTCGGGTCACCCCTGCAACGAGACAGCTCACCAAGACCCTCGAAGATGCCTCGACCGAGCGGTGGGCCCCCTCAGAGTCGGACGCCTTGGTGCCACAGCCACTTGTCACCTACCACGACATCACCCAACACTATCGCCTCGAGCGATACGTCTATCCATCCCCTCACGACACTCTTCCCAAGCAGTCCGAGATCGCCAGGCGTCGCCTACAGACCCCCACCCTTTCCGAGTCCCCTCGTGTTATTGTACATCCACCCAGGTGTCATCGATCCACGCTGCTGCCTCTGCGGTGGCGTTGCCTCGCTGACCCACATCCTCTGGGGCTGCCCGGACGACCCCCCGCCCGCCGACCTCATTCGCCCACCCCCGACCGAGTAACACTGGGAGGCCCTTCTCTCCAGCCCCGACAGAGACATCCAGACACAGGTCCTGGAACGAGAGGAAGACGTCACGGAGAAGCAGGGCCAGTCAACCTACGTTGCTAAGCCTCCCTTACCCCCTTCGGTGAATAAAGTTGTCACTCACTCACTCACGCTGTCGTCAGCAGCTGCCACCTCACGTTAGCTACAAGCTTCCGTTCATGCTTGAATTACAGCACAAGGACCTAGCATGCAGTACGTTGGGTATGATTACGGCTTCGGTCTTTGCATATTTCTGCAGACAACGGCAGCTGAAGCGGCCGGCTGGGTGCTCCATAAACAAGTATGGTTCTGTCTGTCCATACTAGACGATGAAACAGCGCAGGAGATAGACCTGACGCTGACTTACAACCATTTTTATAGCGTCTGTGCATCAATATACACCTGAAAAACACAACTATACAGATCATGACATAAGATATCTTTGTAGGAAATGCTTAGCCACATGTTCGATAGGTACGTGATTTCATTTCTGTGGAGCGATAGCGAAGGTACGCTGATAAAATTAAATTTCACCATTTTGTATGCAAACTGCTTAACAGATCTAGCGGTGGCGTTCTGCGTATAAATGCCTAATAGATTGCAATGTTTAAAGAGGGGGTTCGCAGTCACAATTCTTGCAGTGATCAGCAAGGTCACTTCTCACAGATCCTTTGAAACACTAAGCGTCTTCTCGGTCTTCCTCTGACACACCAGCCGGATTGGCCGGTGTAGCACCGCCCGCAAGTGAGAGGGATCTTGTACACCCAACTTTGCTTCGGCAGTTCACGAATTGTTACGCGTGCTTCTTTTTTGCAAAATGTTTATTTATTTTTTTTTTGCTAAGTACTGTCGTCATTCCATGCAACCATAAAGAAAGTGTAAAACAACCTGAACACAACCTCCCACGTTTAAATGCACATATATGCTGTAGATGCAGCCATTTAGGAAAAGCCAGGCGAAGCTCGTGACAGCGTGTGCTCGAGGTGCGCGTGGCGCGTGGTTGGGCTCCACGAACTCAGCCTCTTGCCTTCTCGCTCGTCCCTGACAACTTCAACATGGTGTCAGAACAGGTGCTACCAGTGGACATCGGCTTCTAGCCATCATCCTATCGTAGAACGCCGCAAGCGAGAAAGCGCCGGTGAGCTGCTCCCTACACGCATACTCTCGGAACTCAAGCAGAGCGACCTTCTAATGTCCGAGGCCATAGCGTCGTTCGTTATTCAACTGCCAGACGCCTTCAACTTTTCATCGCCGAACGAGTGGCCGAAGTGGAAAAAGCGCTTTGAACGTTTCCGAACCTCTTCAGGCTTGTGCGTGAAGCCCGAGCAACACCAAGTCGACGCGCTACTCTACATCATGGGTGAGCAAGCCGAGGAAATATATGCTACCTTCGCTTTATCCGAAAAGAACTCCAAGAAATTCGACGCATTCGTGGAGCAGTTCGACAAATACTTTATTCCGCGTCGCAATGTAATCTTCGAACGAGCCAGATTCAACACCAGAGTGCCACAGGATGGTGAGTCGGCCGAAGATGTCGTCACTGCGCTCCACACGCTTTCGAAAGATTGCGAGTATGGTGCTCTTCGAGAAGAGTTCGTGCGCGACCGCCTCGTGGTTGGGATAAAAGACAAGCAGCTATCTGCCAGGTTACAGCTCGACGCAGACCTTACACTACAAAAGGCTCTCGATTCTGTCCGCCAGATCGAACTGTCCGTCAACAACAAGCGGAGCTTCACCAGGAGGTGCCATCTGTGAACAAAGTTGCATCCGGTGCACAAACCAATCGGGGTGCCTCAATGCAAGGGAAAAGCGGCAGTTATCCACGCGGGGCAAGCAAGCCACCTTCACCATCTGGTAAAAGCAGCGCTCAGAAACCATGCCGGTGGTGTGGTCAAGAGCGGCACTCTCGTACTCTCTGCTGTTATGACCGGTGCCTGACCCGACAGAGGAGCGGCGTTCCCTGTTCTACGAACAAGTCTCCGAGGGGCTGCTGGCCTGCTGACAGACGTTCAAAGACGTGTATTGTCCTTCCTAGCCGGGAATTGAGGCGCCATGCAGTCCGACGCGCAAGGTGTTCGGCGAGACGACCGCAATGGTTTTCGGTCGCGACACCTTTCTTGAGGGGACAACGAGAGCATTGCCGCGGATGACAACCGTCCCGCTAATTGCGTGTCGAGCGGCGAACCTTTGATGCGCAACGTAGTACGAGCGTGGGACCCCTCATCCTGCGGCCTTCTCACGCCATCACCTTGGTGCCACTGGTGCATTGCTGTGGCAACACCCCTGTCAGGCACGTAGACCTGGGCGGGTGTGGGCGGCACCGTCGGAAGTGGCATGTGTCGCGTGATTGGACAGCGCAATTTAGACCTGTTCCCGCATCTAGGGGTCTGGGGGAAAAGAGACTCTTTATAATCAGCCCCTGCGGGCTCCCTGGGAAGATTCGGAGAGCCTTCGACGAGCTTCGACACGGGCCTTCGACGAGATCGTCACGGTGTAGCGAAATCTTCGTCTTGTATCACGAGATGTTCGCCCTGTAAATAATGTAAATAAACATCAGTTCAGTTTCCCTTCAGCCTCTTCATGCTGCCTCGGCATCTTCCTCCCGGGTCTCCGGGGCCTGCAAAGGCCGGTCGCAACAACGGGTCAGCGGCGGGATACCACGACCTGTATCTCGAGCTGTGACACCCCGGGTCGCAACACTGCCCAGCACGCTCGGAAGTCTGCAGGAATTGCCGGAAGAAAGGTCACTATGCCTCCGTATGCATGTCGCGACGCCTCGAGTACACAACTTTAGAATCAGGATTCCTTGGAGCAGCCAAGAGGACGGATGCTGGAAACTGGGAAGCAACAGTCTTGGTTCAAGGCCAGCCAGTAGACTTCTGGTGCCGACGAAACCGTCCTCCCGACGCAGGTATTCAAGACGCTCAAGGACAGACCGCTTCTCTCAGCTCCTCCTCGTCAGCTGTATGGTCCAGATGGAAAGCTTCTTCCAGCGGCAGGAGTGGCACAACTCGACCTCACCTACCGCAACCGCGCGACTACTCAAGATATCTACGTCCTAGACCAGATCTGCACTCCGTTGCTAGGCAAGCCAGCCATCAAAAAGCTACAGATGCTGACATTTGTAAACGCCGTTGCCGACAAAGTGAACCCTAAAGAAGATTTTGCAGCGGTTTTCCAAGGACTCGGCAAGCTACTCAAAGAACACAAGATTCAGCTTCAACCAGGAGCAAAACCTTTCGCACTCAGTTCCCCGAGGCGCATCCCAATTCCGCTGTACGAGAAAACAAAGCTGGAACTTCAAAGGATGCAAAAACTTGGTGTCATATCTCCTGTGGACGAGCCGACCGAGTGGTGTGCACCAATGGTAGTCGTCCCAAAGCCCTCCGGAGACGTGAGAATTTGCGTCGACTTCACAGAGCTGAACCGCCATGTTCTCAGAGAATGGCATCCTATTCCCTCTGTAGAACACACTCTCGGACTTCTTCATGGAGCTAAGGTGTTCTCCAAACTCGATGCCGACTCCGAGTTTTGGCAAATTCCACTTTGTGAAGAATCGAAGAAACTCACCACCTTCATCTCACCTTTTGGGCGCTTCTACTTCAACCGATTACCATTTGGCATTGCGTCAGCTCCTGAACACTTCCAGAAGCAGATGGCGTACATTTTACAAGGCATCAGTCGAATTGTCTGTCACATGCACGACTTCCTCATCTGGGGTTCCAACAGCCATGAGCACAACGAGACACTTCGAAACGTGCTCCAGGCACTCGCAAAGGCTGGCCTGACACTGAACGACACCAAGTGCGTGTTTAATGTTCAACGCCTTACATTCCTTGGACACTGGCTCGATGAAGATGGAATACAACCCGATGAAAAGAAGGTTGAAGCCATAGAGAAAATGGAGTCTCAAAAACAGGACCGAGCTGCAGAGAGTTCTCAGAATGGCAACATACCTCGCAAGGTTCGTTCCCAATCTCTCTGACATGTTGCAGCCACTCACACTCCTGTTGTCAAAGAAGCGAGAATTTGCTTCGGGTGATCCACAAGAACAGGCATTCAAGAGATGGAAGTCGGTGCTCTCATCTCGTCCTGTCCTTGGAGTCTACGATCCATCAAAAGAAACAGTCGTCACCGCCAACGCATCCTCCTTCGGACTGGGGAGCATTAATCCAGCAGAAGCAAACGAATGGCAAGTTTTCTGTCATCGCTTATGCCTCAAGAATACTCTCAGAAACAGAGAAGCGTTACGCTCAGATCGAAAAAAGAGGCTCTTGCTTTAGTCTGGGCATGCGATAAATTCAGCGATTACCTTGTTGGCAAGCTGTTCAAGCTGGAGACGGATCACAAACCATTGGTTCCCATCTTCACTTCGAAGAGCCTTGACGACTTGACGTCCAGATTACAGAGGCTAAAGATGAGAATGATGCGATATCAATATGAGGTTGCATACGTTCCAGGCAAAGAACTTCTAGCCGCAGACACACTTTCGAGAGCGCCTCTGCGAGAACCAGGAGACAGCGAGTTAGAAGAAAGCCTGGAAGCGTTCCTGTGCTCTTTGACAACCTCTCTACCCATAAAGCAACATTGTCTTCAATGGTTAAAGACATCTCAACGAGCAGACCCTATTTGCACACAACTTCGTCTGCTGTGCGAGAAAGAGTGGCCCTCCAGGAGAGACTTAGGACATGACCTAAAGCCTTTCTACGACCATCGACACCAGCTCACTGTGGAGAGTGATATACTCCTCTACGCTTCGCGAGTTGTCGTTCGTGACTCTTGCCGAAAAGAAGTCCTACGACTTTTGCATGAAGAACATTTTGGCATAAGGAAGACACTTGCTCGAGCCAGAGACTGTGTCTGGTGGCCCACCATAGTAGCTGACGTCTCATCCCTGGTGAAGCGGTTTCAGCAATGCATCGAAACCAGAGTCAACAGGAAAATGCCACTAATGAGCTCCGAATTTCCTGAAAGACCTTGGCAACGCATTGCAATGGACTTGATTCACTTCGAGAACCAGTGGTGGTTAATAGCTACTGATTATTACTCAAGATACCCCGAACTGGTTCGGCTGGAGAAGCTCACTTCCACAGCTGTCGTCAACCACTGCAAGTCATTTTTCGCACGCCACGGGATTCCCGAAGAAGTAGTTTCCGACAATGGCCCGCAGTTTTCGTCGACTGAGTTTTCACTCTTCGCCCAAGACTACTGCTTCAAGCACATTACGTCTAGGCCTAACTATCCTCAATGTAATGGACTTGCTGAGGCTGCAGTAAAGATAATCAAGACGTCCATGACGAAGACTGAGGACCCTTACCTGACACTTCTAGCTTACAGGTAGACTCCTTTGAAGAATGGGTATAGCCCTGCTGAACTACTAATGGGTCGTCGGCTGAGATCCAGGCTTCCTCTTTGTTCCACCAAGCTTAAACCCCAATTGCCAGATCAAGACAGCCTTCGGAATTTTGAGGAAGCATACCGAAAACGTCAAAGGAAAGACTTCGACAGACGTCACGGAGTCCGCGACTTGCCGGAACTTCTTTATGGAGATGCCGTGGGGATGACAGATACGAAGAGCAAAGGGACAGTTCAAGCCTCAGCTGATGAGCCTAGATCTTATTGGGTCAACACCGACACTGGTAGTGTACGCAGAAACCGGACGCAGCTAGTGCCATATTCCCGAGGTCATGACAACGCAGGAGACGCCAGTACCAGTGACTGTGCTATAGACGCTCGTTCGCGTTGCCAGGACACTTCCCACGGGCATACCAGAAGTGGGAGGTGCGTGAGGCCGCGTGCTGCAGCGAACTTCGCTTGATTGCATTGGGAGATGTAGGGGAGCCTTCATGTGCGCGCCTCCGTGCCTCACGGAGGCGCGCGCACATGAAGGCTCCCTAGGGAGATGTTGTAAATGCTGCCATCTAGGAAAAGCCAGGCGAAGCTCGTGACAGCGTGTGCTCGAGGTGCGCGTGGCGCGTGGTTGGGTTCCGGGGCTAGAACGGGTTTCGAATAAACGTGTGTCCACGAACTCAGCCTCTTGCCTTCTCGCTCGTCGCTGACGACTTCAACAATATATACCCTATAAAGTAGACGGAGGAATGACCGC
>JALIZH010030870.1:0-14376 GCA_030522465.1 Rhipicephalus appendiculatus | reverse complement strand
CTGGAACATTACCGAGCCCGGCAATCATCCTTCGACTTTTTTTTTTTTTGTCTTTTCTTCGATGTCTTTGCTCCGGAATACGCCGCGTGCAGATCTCGCCGATAAGACGGCGACGAACGACATCGTGACGTAATGGCGCGACGAGATTTGGCTGCAACAACGCATGCGCAAATATCGAAGCATCGCCGTTAAATATACACGCGGGCGGCCGGGCCACTATTTTTCATTTGCTGCTCGTCATGCTGTGCATTTCGTAGACGACAGTTCTTCGGCGCCTGCGGGAATGGCTGGCCGCAATGTTCAGGCGCGGGGCGTGCGATAGTAGTAGTATACGTACGAGTCGCGTTTCAATTTTTTTTCTTGTGTGCGTGTGGACTTCACCTGGACTTATGGAACTACGTACAAGGAACAGCGTCGCCTGGAATTCATCGAGGACCACTGCGAGCTTCGTCTTCGGCATCGAAATAATTGGTGAGCCCACAATTTGACCGGCCGGCGAGAGGTGGGGGCGTGTTCACCGAACATACTCGCTATAGCTTTCCAGTTCAACCGAAGTGTATGCCAGGTTGCGTGGAACTTTAGCGAGTGGTTCCTTGAACAACCCCCACTTTGGGTCCATACTCCCCGTGACACAGGCGCGCGTACAGCTTTCAGGCTTAGCTTACAGTTAGGCAGGTAGGTAGCTTTGTCAGGGATATGTGTCCGTGGGAGGAGGGCCCGACACGGAACGACCGTAGAGCTCCCGTGACCGTCATTTCGTGCCAGTACTTTCTGGCACGTAATGTGGTTTTCGCGGGCCGCAATACGGCGCGTCCCGGTGTCTGCCTCGTCGGCTTGTCCCCGCACTTCAAGAAACTGGCCATGACTGAACTTCAAGTCTGCACAACGCGTCGCGTCGGGGACCTGCTGCGAGGGGGAGCGCAGGTGGGTTAGAGTTTGTACTACCCGTTCTAGCTGGGATCTTTTTCGCAGTTTGCGTGTACCTTTTTGCCTGTTAAACCTTGCCCTCTTTTTTTTTCCCCTCTCTGTAGCTTCGACTTCGCTGCTAGACCAGAGTTCACACGGACCAGCCGTGGCATCGCGCTCAATCGTTACACGTGAGACTGCTTTTATTTTTTTGACGTGCGCTTTCATCGTCTAACAAGTTTTGCTTTTGTCCCAGGAGCGCTGACGTACGTACTGACACGCCCCGCGCCACTCCGGCGTATCTTCCGTGCTATCGCCGACGGAGTCTTTATGGCGGACGTGCTACCGACATTGCATCGAGTAAGCATGACTCTCGTTTTCCTTGAATAGAACAGTGCGTACATGAAACGCGAAGGGCCGCCTTGCTTCTTCGAGCTTTGTTAATCGCAGCCATCGTTCTCTGAAGGGTTAATACGGGATTGTCGAAAGGTGGGGTGTTCAAAGGTGACACCACCGTAGTGACTTGGCGTCTTGTTGCGTTGATGAGCTAGCACTGCGGTTACCGTTGCCACGACCATGTTAGGCGGATGTATTTCGTTGCAATTTAAGCGCTTGTGGGCGCACATGATGCCTCTTTGCCTTTCCGATAAAGTAATCAATTCATAGTCGGTGCTGTGTCCTGTATGTTCTTTGTCTCGTCGACTGCGTTGTTTCGCCTCAGAGTGGTAGCTAGTTTGCAATTTATGCGCGTGCGGGCACGCGTGGTAGTTTTGAAAATCCGTTAATTAGCCTGTTTTCTTTTTTTTGTGCTGCAATTGGGATAGTCTTATGGAATGTTCACATTCACCAGGCTTTTCTTAATTATGTTGGAACGAGTTTCTTAATTGCTACATCGATGTGCACATATACGCTAACAGTAATGTGCCAGAATCTGGGTCTGAAATGTAAATTATTCCTCTAAATTTATGGCTCTTGAGATAAGTGTTGCCGTTAACGTGAGTCTAATTAATTACTCTTTTCTCAGTTAATGTTGAGCCTAACATAGAAAAACGAGCTCTTAAATTTCCCCTTCTTTCGTTCATAAAGGGTCCCCTTTTGGTAGACTGGATGCCTTAGGGCAGTATACAGCTGCTAGCTCGTAAAAAGATCACGTGCTTCGCGATGACAGCAGACAGAAAAGTTTTCCACATGTGCAGTCATAGCTACCAGCGGCGCTGACTCACTCCCAGGTTTAAAGGCATCTAGAGGGTGTTTCAAGAACAGAGTATTCAACTGTCTTCACAATTGCTTTTTCTGTCGCGGCAGGCATCTTAACATGGTTTGAAGACATGATTTGGGATAGTAATTCAGAAAGTTAAATTCATTAACTATTTAATTAGCGGAGTTAGACGGTTAAGTGAAATGGCAGAATTGAAGTCCTTAATGCGAATAACCCATTTCAGCTTTTCGAGTTCGAAAAAGCGGCCTCAAGGAATAATTGCGAAGTAATGAAATTCTCCCAAATTCAGCGGCGAAACCGAAACGCGGAAGAGCGCAACTGCCATATTCGTCTGAGACGTCCAGAATGGGTGAACGTCGTTATATCAACCGACTTCGTTGTGTAGGTGTGTGGGCTGCGCTTGCAATAGTAGCACGCATGACGCACATGCGTTAACGAACGGGGAAGAACTGCAGCTCTGTAACCGTTGTCTTGAGCAGTGACGTCATTCTAGTCGTCTGCTTGTTGCGCTCATCGGTGCTTGGGTTTCGATTTCGCCGTGGAATTTGTCTGAATTTCATAACGCCACAATAATTGAGACCACCTTTTCTAAACCTCAAAGCTGCGATTGGTTTTTCGCACGAAGAATTTCAATTCTCCCGTTTGACAAAACCGCATAACTTCACTAATTAAAAAGCTGGTTAATTTAATTTAGTTAATTACTGTCCCAAATGACTCCTTTAACCTTCTTAAGATGCAAGTTACTACAGAAAAAGGAATTGTGAAAACAGCGAGCAAATATCGCATTTTGTAGGTTTTTTGAGGACATTGGACACATTTCTTGAAACACTACCCCATAAAGTGGACGAGGGGATGACCTCGTTGTAACTAAGTTGGTACAGCATCGTACGCATTATTCGAAGTCCGCAGGTTCGGTCCCTGCTAGTGGCAAGTTATCTTTACGTCCACTCGACTTTCTCCAGATTTTTACATAATTACTACAAATAGCAGCCCCTATACTTTCCTTGGCCTTTTTGTCATTAGTATGTTGTGCCTAACAAAAAAGAACACTTAAATTTTCCATTTCGTTCATTGTTAATGTGCTACTTGTAATTTACTATTTGTAAGACTAGATTTTTTGACAAGTGTTTTCATCCTTTAGCACCCTTGTCGCACGAATTGTGATCAACTGTCTTCAAGTGTGAAGTTTGCCCAACAATTGGAGGCATTCGATATTACATTCCAGGAAAGACAATGACTTGTGTTGTTTTGAGTTCTAGTGATTAACCTTAATGCGTAATTAAAAGTTAATTACTCAGCAGTCGATCATTTTTCATTTTTACATAAATCAAGTCATAAATTCAAGATGCATGTGCGACTTGTTTTCGGTTGTGTTCATTTAGAACGAGAAAACGATACTTTCGACATAATTGTCCTTTGAATGTGGCTCGCTTGCAGAGCCATCAAACAGTCATGCGTTCACTGAAGTGGTTGGCTGCAGTCTTACGCAAGAAATTAAAGACAGTTATGCAGAAGGCAGTTTTTCGTTGGGTAGTGTTGCAATCGTCAAAACATCGTCATTGCTTTCTCTTGTGTCCGTGTTTGTATGCCTAGTCTTTTCGCATTGTACTACTTGTAATTTACTATTTGTCAGACTAGATTTTTGACAAGTTTTCATCCTTTAACACGCTTGTCGCAGGAATTGTGATCAACTGTCTTCAAATATCAAGTTTGCCCAACAATTTCTGAGGCATTCGATATTACATTCCAGGAAAGACAATGACTGATGTTGTTTTGAGTTCTAGTGATTAACCTTAATGCGTAATAAAAGTTAATTACTCATCGACAGACAGGGCTCTGACTGCCTGCAGTTCTGTCAGTCTTGTCTAGCACTCCCTGTTCTGGTCTCGGTGAATGCAGGCATTTGATACTTAGCCACGGACGAGTTTGGACGTTAATGCGTCTTCCTGGCCGGAAGCCATAGCACACAAAGAAACACTGCAGTTGGTACGTATTAACGTACCAACTCAGCTGGCCGTTGGTTCTGTCTTGCTGTTTCTTAGCCACTAGACCCATTAACCGGCAAAACACAACTTGCATCCTAATGTGTACATTGTGCCTCAATGGATTAACGAGTTCATTGACTTCTCCCCAGGAATGCTGACCGTCTTCACACACACCCTGAGCCACATCAGCAGAAGATCGCCTGGTGGGCATCCTCGCGGCACTTCATTGAGTAAGCACTTTCCCATATCTCCAACGAGTAGATTAAACAAAGAAAATCTTACTTCTAGCACATTTAATCACAGCCATTATTTTCTAAAAAAGGTTATTATGGGCATGTCGGAGTGTATACCTAATACCACCATAGTGAGTTGGCGGCTATGACGTTGCGCTGATATGAGCTAACACCATGGGTATGATTGCCAGCAATGGTGCGCGCATATTTTGCAATGGGAGAAGCACCCGTGTGTTCAGATATAGACAGCACCATAAGAAAATCTAGCTCTTTGAAAACATTTAGTAAGTAGTCGGCAAATGCATGCGTGCACCTAACTGGGCTGCTTGGTAAATCATTAATGCGGGAACAGACAGTATTGGGCAAGTGACAGTGATAGATCGACAGACAGGGCGCTGACTGTCGGCAGTTCTGTCAGTCTTGTCTACCGCTCCCTGTTCTGGTCTCGGTAAATGCAGGCATTTGATAGACTTAGCCCCGGACGAGTTTGGCGTGAATGAGTCTTCCTCGCCGGAAGCTAGCACACAGACAAACGCTGCAGTTACTGACCAGGAAGGCTTCTTTGATGCTATAGAGTACAGCTCAAAGTTCCTGCGTCGAGTGTCGGAATTCCTAGTCTGTTGTGAGCGACAGAACGAACTCGGTGAATACAAAATCTAACGCGGGGAGGATGGTGAAATGACAAGAACAGAAAGTGCTGCACGAGACAACGGGCAATAGTATTTTCACTCTGTCGAAGCGAAGGCTAACTGCCACCCTTGTGTCGCCCAATTGCCACCCAATCAAAATGTACGTATAGCTTCGCCGAAATATTTCATTAGGCAGTATTGTTGGTAATTTTCAACTCCAGACTACGGCTGAACCACTTCCATGTTGCTAGGTGCTGAGTAGATGGCTTATAGTTAATTACCGAAGCTTGCAGTAAATTTTTTATGCCTAGGCAGACAGCGGTACGTTTTGGAGCTTCTGGAAGTATCGTGGCAAGCCTAAAATTGTTGAATGTTTCATCGGCTTGTATTATGTCCACTGCAGGACAGAGGTCTCTGAACGATTTCCAATTCATCTTTTCCTGTGCTAGCAGACTTTGTTTCGTGTATGTAAAAAAGATTCCTGCCCTTGGCCATGCCTCCCACCTCTTGGTGTCCATTGCACTGGTTATCCGTCCTTCTGATGGCATGACATGCGCAGGTCTATTTCTTTATCTTAGGCCCGTATTCACAACCTAATCCTCATCTCTCGTTTCCCTTAGCGGTTTTGTCGTTAGTGCATTTCATAAACAAAGTAGGCCGGCATTCACAAATCAACCTTGTAGTTATCTTTTACCCTGTTTGTGCCCTTGTATAACAAACGTAGAATGGTGTACAGAAAATTAAAGAAAATGTTAGATATGTAACAGGTTGGTTTGTGACTACCCCACTAATGTTTGCTGCAGTATCTATTACGGCTGTTACAATTCGCTCACTGTCTTCCTTTGGTTGCACTTGTCGTTCTATTTTACCGCATTCTCCGTGGCGCATAACTTAATGAGTTCCTTCGTCATTTTCTCGCTTTCCGCCTCTTATGTTAGAACTAGCAAAGCTTTCCATACTTCCCGTTTTAGTGGCCGTGGTAATATGCTTGTGATGCGTTTATGAAAGCCTTCCATATGCACACCAACCCATCCTTATTATTCTTGGAACTTCTTTTGCACGGGTAGGCTCGTACTCTTCTACTGCTTTTAGGGTACGGCTCTTCAAACAAGTTTTTCTCTCTCCATACCACCTAGCATTTTTGCCTTCTGAATGAGGATCTTCGTCCCTACTTTGGCGCTTTTTAGATGCGAAGCAGCTTAGAGCGGAGTTCAATCTGGTGGTGGTGGTGTGCGTCTTGACCACCCGTACTGAGCATGCGCCTACTCTCTCCCACTCCTCCTTTACTCAGGTGTTCGGTCGCCTTCTCTCCTCCTCCGCGCTGCAGCCGCGCACTCTCCTCCTTTACGCGGGCGTTTACGCAGGCGTTCGGTCGCCTTCTCTCCTCTCCTCCCCCCCGCGCTGCAGCCTGTAAACCTACCGCCTCCTCTCCCTCCCCCATTTCATATAAGCGCGTGCGCTCGGTCGAGGATGTCTCGCTTTAATCGTGCGGTCGCTCCTTCGGTTCTCGGTCGCTGCAGTTGTCTCGAAAGCCTCGATGTATCTCGCCGCAGACTCGCGTTGTCTCTCTGTAGCGGACGGGGTAGCTCGACGCCGACGCTTGGCTTCGACGGAGTGAACGTAAACGGAAGCTTGGTGTCCACCCCCCAATGCTGCTTCGCATCCCCTCATGGTTCCCTTTAGTGGCAGATGGTGTAATTTTTCGCTTTGTCTTCAGTCATCTTTTGCACTTAACTGCCATCAATGCTGAAGTGTACGGCGTTGTCTGCAAATTGTAAATTGTTAAGATATTCTGTTAATCTTTCTTGCTATTTCTTTCGCATCTAGTCTCTCAAATACTTCAAATACAAAATACATCCAACGAACAGATGACTGAATCTTCTCGTCGGACCCTTTGTTCTTTTTCAATTTGGCTGCTTTTCGGGAGTAGGAGCGTAGCTATGCAATAGGTCGTCCCATGTAACTTTAGCCATGAGTTTAAAAATGAAGGCATGTTGGAAGCCTTGGAATTTTGTAGAAGTTCTAATGCTATATTGTTCGTTCATGCCTCTATTTAGTCGCGCTCAACGAGTTGCTACATAGGGACCCTCCTTCAAAGGACCCAAAGCTTCAGCGAAACTGGCAGATGTCATTGCATTGGTTTGTAAAAAAAGTAATCTAAAGTGTTCCCTTAACCGATTTTAATGCCTGCAATGCCGTGCTTTATTGATGCCACTTTGTCATGGGCAACGAGTTGCAACTTGTATTGGGCTAGACTGTGCCTTGTTACCCGAACACATCATGGAGTTGTGCGTTTAACATGGTAATTAACTGATATAGTTGGCATATTAATTAGTATAAAAACAATGCCACATCACTTCACTTTTCTCTGATCTTGTGCTTTTGGTAGAAAACAGTCTTGTATGTGCCTTTGGCTTTACGATACCAGTGTTTCCCCTTTGATTTGACAGTATTTTTTTAAATATTACTAGACCTAGAAAAGGCATACCACTGCCATATTAGCGGTAGTTGTGCGCTTGCGACCAGTAATGTTGACTAGGTATGTTTCCGATTCATCATTTTCAATCTTGCTTGGATTGTTAACATGTCAAAGTTGTAGGACCGCCCATCACCTTGGAATTTGGTGTTCACTTTCTGCAGAAGTTCACAAATTTTTTTGTTAAAAAAAAACAACAAACAAAAGGCCCTGAAAAGTTCAATGCACATGCGACTCGAGCACTTCAGGGAAAACTTTGATGGATATGTCTGCATTCGTTTATCGTCGCATTGTACAGTTTTACGTTGTTTGTCGCTTCGATGGTCTTCGCGACTTGGCTGGCGCAGAGGTTAAGTCGGCATCTGCTGACTCAACGTCTCATCCGGCACTTAGCATGGCTTTAACTTTAGACAGGTTCCTCTTGACAAAACAAGCTTTGCACAAATCAATGTGTAATTCTGCTTCGCAACGAACTCCTGCTTAAAAACCCTTATGAAAATGAATTTTGAGAGTCTAATGTGGACCTAATGCACACCTAATGAGTCATTAGATTATCATTAGCCCTGCAAAGCCTAATGTCGTTTAGCATTAAGTGTGCAATAGAGACTCAGATGCCAATATGCACCAGGATGTCTGATGATAGAAGTACTAAGATTTTCTGTTGCGTGTCCTAATGTCCAAACACATCATAACAAAGAAATTTAGGTTAAGCTTTTATCGCCAACAAAAATTCAATTTCTTACTACTAATCGTAATAATTTCGGGGATTTTACATCCCAAAACCACTACATGATTATGAGGCGCGCTGTAGCAGAGGGCTTCAGAAATTTCGACTATATGGGATTCCTTAACGTGCACCTAAATCCAATTCCATTTCTTACTGATCTCAAGATTCCCGTACATTTTGTCTTTCATAAATCTCTAACACCAAACAGTCTGTATTCCAATACATTTTTCAATCATGTCTCAGTAAATCTAACATTTATGATAATGTCCACGCACACATGCTTAAGTATATGTCAGACCCTAAGCAATAATAATAATAATAATAATAATAATAATAATAATAATAATAATAATAATAATAATAATAACACAAATTTCCAGAGTCCCTTACGCATTCACTTAAGACGACTCGAAGGCGAAAAGCATCTTCTTTTTCCTCTCAGCCGATGTATTGATGCTGCGCCTCCACCTAACCTGGTTTTGCACTGCCTCCAAGGTTAGAGGCATCTCTCTTGGTTTTGCATAGCCTCCATAATCTTACAGCCTTTGGCCAAGCTATGATGCAATCTGATGCGATTAATGACGTCATCATGTGACATTATGCCTGGCATGTGAGAGCGAAGGCTTGGAAGGAAAGAAAGACCACTTAGAAGAAAAGACGCTCAACTTGCAAGTTGAGCGTCTTTTCTTCTCAGTGGTCTTTCTTTCCTTCCAAGCCTTCGCTCTCATATGCCAGATGTCGAACCAACTAGCCCAACAAGTCACTATTTTCGACGTTATGTCATCGTGACGTGCTGATGACCTCAAAATTTTGCGATATGCGACGTCAACATGACGTCATGTGGTGACGTCATCTCGTGATTATTTTTTTGCATCACAGACCTGAACCCGGGCCATTAATCTGCCGGACAATTATTAAAGTTTTTTTCCGTCCATCCATAGTCCCCGACACCGCTGGACGCAAGACGCCGCCGACGTTCAAATTTCACGTTTGATGAGGCTTTCGCTTTAATAATAATAATAATAATAATAATAATAATAATAATAATAATAATAATAATAATAATAATAATAATAATAATAATAATAACAAAATAATAATAATAATGCTGTGATATTCTGTGCCAGAAGCACGATGTCGAGGCACACTTCATTGGGGTATTCCGGATTTAATTTGGACCACCTGGGGCGGATAAAATTCGCATATATATTGAAAACTAACAAGCGGTTACAGAGTCGATCGCGTACGGTGAAGCGATACCCCGCACAGTTACATAGAAGCGTCAATTTTCCATTTGTCCGGAGGGCGGGCCGAACTGTGCACATCGAGGGCAGCACACGAGATAAACCATACGTGTCGTTGTAGTGAGCATTTGGAAGTGTACTTAAATACCAGCTACATGCTTACAGCAAAAATACGGCTGGGAGCAGTGGCTGCCAACATGTGCGCCCCTTCCCTTCCCCCCCCCCCCCCCTGTCCCACCTGCCCCCCCCCCCCCCCCCCCCCCCGTGCACACACAAACACCATCGGTAGGTCGTGGCGAGCGAAGGAGGGGGGGTGAGAGGAGGGCTGAAGGAGGGGTAATGAGGGGTAAAGCCACCCTACCCATGCCTCTCATCCCACAGCTGAAGCTTCTACTTGCTGTCACAACGCTCGCTGTTACGTAGAGGAGTAGACGAACGGACTCCTGGTCAGATACAACCTTTCTATTTTTGGGGGGGCAGGAATGCATTCTCTTCATGCCTCTCTACACACGAGCAAAGCCGCTAACCAACAAAAGCATTGCCCTTGAGATCTGTACTTTTTAGCGTTGCTTTGCAGAGACTCAGAGATAACCGCCGCTTCTGGCGCGAGTTTGAAAACTTTCAGTAATATGCAAAACACAATAAATGTAGCTGCAAAACTAAATATACATAACAAAATAATTCAGGTACACTGAAACTTGAGCGAAAATTTATAAATACATTCAAATTTTAGTATAACAAATGCTTGTATGATAACACGATACTACTGCCACCTACACATTTGTTTTTCGTTAAGCCTGTAAACCAGCAGTTGCAACAGGCCTCGTTGTACTGCAGGAGCACCACCAGCTTCCCGCGAGAACATGTGCTCCGCGGTACATGTTTGCTGTATTCATAGATATTGTGTTGTGTGCTTATCGTGCTTGAAGTTCGTCGACAGGACAGCTTCCGCGTGTCGGGAAGGTCTCCTGCATTGATCAAGTGGCGGATGATGCCTCGCCGTTCGTTGCCGCTCAAAACAACCTCATCGGACGCGCACCTTTGTGTTCGCGCTCAAAAGTGCTTTCTTCCTTCGTTTATCTGTTGTTCGCGTGATTCAGTATCGAGTGTACCTCCGAAGTCATTCCACGTCCCGGTGTTGTGACAAGCAGTGACCGCTGCGAAAGCGTGAGCTTTTTTGACGTGCGACTGAAGAGTGCGCAGCCAATGCCAAACTTCGGTAAGTTGAAGAAAGTCGCTGAACTACGTAACTGGGTTACTTCATTGCGTGACGACTGTAATGCAGGAACCGATAGCCCGGGCGGCGTTTTGGTACAAGGAGGATGATGAACCAGAGACCCGATAGCCAGGTATGTGATGTTTTGAGTGAACTTATTTTATATTGCCGTAAAAGCCGGTCGCCGTGCGCGCTGATTACATGTTTGGAAGATTCGCGTAGCGCTACGCGATCCTGTCCTTCGATCATGCAAGCCTCGTGTCGTTGCGCTGTTATTCCTTGGCTGTTTACTATACGAGATCATCGCTTGATCTCTTGTCTCCGTGAAAAAGTGTCTGCTCTTAAACATACGGTGTCCCCATAGCGTTTTAAGTGTAGTGACGCGAGAGGAGTTCACGCTCACCAAACTCGATAATAACGCACACAACTATCGCAAGACTGGGCACGTAGGTAGAAAAACACACAGCCCTGTCACGCACACACGATGGAAATGGTTTTGTGGTTGCGCCCCGAGTCCTTTTTGCCAGAAATCCATGTAATTGCTCAGTGGGTAGGATTTCAACCTAGCTGGCTCATAGATGTTTTAAGGGAGCTAATTTGAAGTAAACCTATTTCAGTAAATTACGCTATGTACCGGTACTAAGTGTACATTCCAACAGCTGCGTTGAAGATATGTTTATATCAAATAGTGTTAGTAGATGAATATGTCACTTCGATTAAGTTAATCAAGCTAACACATGCAACTCTTTGTTGCAATATTTGTGTGTGTGAACTTTTCTTGCTTCTTGAAGCACACCTGGTTCTCTATCACAAATAATTTACTCTGTGCTCATGTAGTAGGAATGTTCCTTGATTGTGTGGTGCTTTAAGTTATTGTATATTCAAGCCTTCTTTTTTACATGACCATGGTACTGATATTGCCCTCTTACTTGTATGATGATGCATAATCAATGTGTAGTATTCAGTGATTTAGTATTTATTTAGCTTCATAGGGTAATAAATTAAAAGAAAAGGATCTCGATTCTTATGTGTTCATATGTTTCCACATGTTCACAGAAAGTTGCAGAATATTATTGCTTTTGTGAAGAGCTTACATAACTAAAAAAATCATATAGATAGCTCGTGACAACAAAACAAACTACGTGTGAATTCGCTTCAGAGTACCAACGATTACTTTCCTGAATAGCTTACATTTATGATGTAATACAGTATGTATGGCTCGTTCTCACCCCACGCCATGTGCATATGGACCACGCACTCTTTGCAAATATCGTCTTCGGCATTTCTAGGTGCATGCACTGGGTAGTGTTATTGCGTAGATGTGTGAATGCTGAACATGCAATGGCACTCTTTCAATATTCAGCGAGAAGTGGCTAGTCCAATAATACCTGTGCTTATTGCGCCCTTATCCCTTCATTCAAGGATCGACCTATTTCATATATCAGTATACACTTGCCTAAAGACATGTTTGTTATTGCTATCTGTGTGTGGTAGGGTTTGTTTTGCGTGAAAATAATCTTTTGTGGTATCTGTTATGTATGTATCAGCGATTACAGCTGGTCATGGCACCAACACAGGGGACAGGTTGCAGTGCCTGATAGGAGCGGTCTTCCTGCAAGCCCTGACAAGCCGTATTGAGTGGTAGGCATTTCTTTTCATCACTATGGTGGGACAGTTTGCACACATAGCACCTATTAAGATATAGCATACACTGACCTTTAGCTTAGGTGTGGGGAACCTATTTCCTGCACTTCAGTGCAGTGCCTATAATTTTTTAGTTTGTATTCCTTGAACATGGAAGATGGAGTAGTCTGTATTATTTAGTTTGTAATCCTTGAACATGGAATGTCGCCGGGGCCAACGTTTTGACACTTGGAGTTGTCTTGATAATGGGAGCAACTGTTCCTTGTCGTTGCGGTTTTGACAGAGGCAAGTCTACTTGTTGAAAGGTTGGCTGCAGTGACACACTCTCTTTGAGAATTTCTGTCTCTCTTCAAGAGTCCTCCATCTTCCATTGAACATCTGTTTTCTTTGGACTGCCATGAAACTGTGCCGTGAAATCATACTTATAATCAGGCTGTTTTGTGCATAGTTGTGATGAATTTAGATTTGTGTACCTAGATGTATTTAGATTTATGTAGCTCACTAGAATTTAGATTTGTGTAGCTGTATCACCAAGATCTAACTCCACATTTCATGTGCCTGTTACTCAATTTCACCTTGCACATAGGCGTGCGCATGGGGGCGGGGGGCAGGCGGGCCCCCTCCCCCTAGTTAAATAAGAGGGGGGGGGGGAGGGCACAAAATCTGCTGCATACATTTACTTAGAAGAGGGGTGGGGTGCTGTGAAAAACCTCCCCCCTGCCCCCCATGGAGGTGAACCCTGTGCACGCCTGTGACCTTGCACCTGCTGAGCATGAGCTAGATGAGGGATTTTAATGTGGTAGTTTTGTTCAAAACAAAGGTGTGGAATAGGCCCACTGATGCATGCCGGAGTCATACGTGGAGTACCATTTGAGTCGCGAAAGTACGTTATTCTGCAATATTACATCAAAGAAGCTGTCTATGATAGCTGGCCTATCTATAATACCACAGCCTTGTGAAGTGATGTATAGTGGTTAGTTTTCTTTTTTTATCAAAACAGCATGAAGCCAAGGCTGTGTGATTCGACATTAAATACGGAGGGATTATTCAGTTAAAATGATAAAAATTCTTTCTCCTGAAAAACAAAAGGCATAAATCATGATTTGCAATATCTATTCACGTGCTGTGCTAAGCTGTATGCTCCTGTGCCATACAAAATTTTCACACTCTCTCTTGCAGGTTTCAAATACAGCAACTGTACCACCACGACAGTGCAGCACAAGAGACCCTATCATCATTGCAGTCGAGAAATTAAATAGAAAAGCGCTTACTCCTGGAAATCTCTCGTTTGGTCTTACTTGGTTTGTTTGTGATTATGAAACAATGCTTTCGTAGGAGTTGTAAAGTTGAACCAGCCCTATTCATTGTCCTATTGAAAGTAAATAGGTTGGCAATGTAATGCTTGTTTCCAAATGCCTGCATCATAGACCTACAAGATTATTTATTGGCTTCGAAAGACTTACATGTAAAGAATAATGGTGTTTTAGTCATTGCTGGAAGTGGTCTGCTGACATTTACTTTGCAATCTTCTAAAGCGTCCACACTTTCGTATTAACCACAAAAAGATTTATTGACCTGTGTGCAGCAAACATGCTGTTGCTGGCATACGGCCTAAGTCTACAATACGGCGTTTAATGTCAACCTAATGTATATACTCATTTGCACTTCACTAGACAACGGCCATCAGAAACTCGTACGTCATGACTCTATAGACTAACGGTGGCCAATTACTACTAGACTCGCATTAGGTGCGCATTAGAAAGCGCATTAGACTGACATTAGTCTGTTTAATGATTATGATGTCTAACAACATTAGGACTCTATAGACTTTCAATAGACAATGGTCATTAGAAACTCATACGTCATGACTCTATAGACTAACGGTGGCCAATTACTACTAGACTCGCATTAGGTGCGCATTAGAAAGCGCATTAGACTGACATTAGACCGTTTAATGATTATGATGTCTAACAACATTAGTCTGTTTATAGAACGACATTAAACTTTTTTATAAGGGCGGTAGCCAACATACCGTCAGTTTCGCAGCTTGCATTGTATTTATGCCGAATAGTCATGGCCCACAATAGTTCCAGTATA
>JALIZH010030869.1:0-11442 GCA_030522465.1 Rhipicephalus appendiculatus | reverse complement strand
CGCTCTTTCATCAATGCCTACGAATTGAAGCTGGTTGAATTTTTTTTATTTGCACAGTTCGTTTACTCAGCTCGGCCTTCCAGCCCTTTAGAGGAGATCGAGTGAGCTTAGAATGCACACAAATAGCTCGTCTAAGACCAAACCGAACAGTTCCATCCTGCGGGCCGCTCGGTCATTGCCCCGATGAGATCACAGAACACTTTTTCAAAAATTATCCTGCTGTTCCGTGTACATTAGGCGGCATCCATCCTTAGAAACATGCATCCCGATCATAATCGCGATATATAGAAAGCGAGAACTGCAACCACTCTTAAGAAAATATAGAGCGTTCAGTGACAGGTCAGTTTTGCAGACATTGCCTCCGACAAAAAAACGCCAAGCCTTCGCAATTGTAACATCGATTCTAACCAACAAGTTATCAATGCCACCTCGGTCAGCGGCAGGAACTCAGAAATTGCCGAACAGAAGGCAATGACACTAGACTTACTTGATGACATCCGGACTGCTGTTTATAGCGAATCCAGGTCTGCAGTTAGAGTATTTGAAAAAGGAGTTATACATGAGCAGGCACCCCGACTCATAGGGGGTAAGGAAATCCACAAAACACTTCATTTGTTGGTTTCCCGCACGTCAGGGTCAGATAGAGAGTGCTTTATTTCCCCCTTCCTCCCTCAACTCAACGAGTCACCTGGAGAGGCTGCGTGTCACCTGCACCTACCCCGCTGGCACCTGACAGCTTGGAGACGACTACACCAAGAATAGGGACACTCCCGTTTGTAACAATGAGATTTTAAAATCCTCTTACTTCGCACGCACAATTTACTCCCTTCAACATTTGCGGCTCACGAGTACTCAGGCCCTCACACTTCGGCTTCCGCAAACGAATGCGTATCCTATCAAGTGTCTCTAACATACGATCTCCAGATACTTATACCGCTAATTCGTGCGCCTTACGTGGGAAACTACCCACGTTAGATAACATGTTCCGGCGGAATGCCCGGCGCGCTCTGCAATGGATATAAACTTGGCCAGGTGGGTTGTTCCCCTCCGCTGCCCTCTTCTAGTCCCCTAACTCTGGGCTGTCCAGCGGGTCCACGATGCGGCCATGGAGTCTTGCCCTACCGGTCCCTACGTGGGAGCTGGCTCCTGCGTCTTTAGATTCACTGTGGAAGACCTCAATGAGTTTTCACATCATGCACACTCGACGAGTTGAGCTACGCTTCTATCGGTATGGCCTCCGTCGAGGCCACGTAGAAAGGAGCGCGTGGTTAGGATCCGCTTTACCACATGCCGCAACGATCCCATCCATCCACAAAAAAATAAAATAAACTTGGCTGTTTTCAATGAACGCATTCAATCAATCTTCATTATTTATATTGATAGTTAATTGGCCCTCATTTTAACGAAACCTACGTTGCGATATTATATGTATACTATAAAACTGTAAACTTGATACATTGCCACCTCTTTATATGAGCCTTTTTTATTTGGGGGGAGGGGGGTCTAAACATTACAGCCAGTGCTCAAGTTCCAGTTGACTGAAGGCATATGCCGCAGGCCTACTTGAAGAACATCATGCTTTAGGCAGTATCACCATAAAATCCCGACTCGAACAAGTTCTCACCGCAGTAACACAGGGGTCGAAAGATATTACAAAACAGAGGTCTTTAAATACTAGCGCCTTACTACAGACAGCCGCCAGAAAACGCGGACAAGCGCTTGTGTCTCTTTGTAGCAACATTAGCGTATGTCGAGTTTCATGAATCAACAACCCGCCCGATCAATCATTTCTGACTAAGTTGTGTTTCTATTCTGTATACCGTCTAGGTTTGGATGGCATGTATGTTAATTTGCGTCTGGTCGGCGCTAACCACCAGTAATAATTCAAGCATTCGGGGGCTCTCAAGCTACAGTATTTTGCGCTATGTGTTATTTCACAAAAATTTTTCATCACACTGTCGTTTTAACCTTGCTATTTGACCGCGTTAAAGAGCGCCGCTGAAACAAGTGTTAACTGATGCTGACAAGAAAAATGCATTTTTGTGACTGAAAGACCACAGCGGCAGCTTTGAAGGCAAATTCATTTAATCATCTTGTTTTAAATACTGATAGGTATATATATACTCAGCATATCTTATTGTAAGCGTACGAATAACTTAAAAATCAAGGTATGGAAGAGCATAATTATTATGTTTATGCACATTTATTTGTGAACAATGTTACTAATACACTGAGTTTTTATCGCCAGCCTGGGTACGCTACCTCGTGCAATTACACGTGCAGAGCCGGGCACCGACAAATTCTGACCCACTACAATGACGGGACTCCCTGTTTGGTAAGCACATCGTTAACACTTTCACCTGCAGTGCGATACAAATTTAAAAAAATTTGGCGGCTTTACTCAATTAGCGCAAGAATGAGTTAGCAGTGAAGTTAACTTACACTAGGGATGCGATGCGGGCTTGTTGATAGTACACTATCGGTGCAAAGCTGGAAGCAACAGGGGAGCGATTGCTTGGACTCCCGAGGACTAAGCTACAGTCTCAAGCCCGCGTTCCATCGTTCCTTAAAAGACGGGTTTCGCGGGCACATGTCACCTCACTTGTGTTACGTCATTTTATGTCACACGAGAAACGTTATGTGATTTTGCCGAGGACATCTCAGGCCATTAGTCGTACGTGATTTTACGTCACCTGACTACTCTTGCGTCATTTTACGTCACGTGACTAGTGTTACGTGATTTTGTTGGGAACTGGTCACATAATTAGTGGTACGTGATCTTACGTCACGGGACTAGTGTTACGTGACATTGACGGGCATAGGTCACGGGATTAGTGCTAGGTGATTTGGACAGGAACATGTGACTTGTCTATAGTGTTATGCTACATGTTCTTTCTTTTCCATATTTCTGTCTCTCGATTGCTTGGCTTCCCTTTCTATCTCTCTATCTTGCTCCATCGTTCAATTTTTTTGTCTCTCCTTTCGTCCTTTCTATGTCTCTCTTTCTGTTTCTATTTCTCTCTTTCTATTTATTCCTTGCACTGGCCCCCCTTGGTGCTCTCAGTAGCAGCTCTGAAACTTCGTTGCTGTGTTGCCTCGGTTTCGCTAGCTCGTAGTTTGGACTAGTCGGCCTTCCGCTGGCGCTTGGCCTCCAATTCGCTAGGCTGCAACGCTGCGTCTTGGGCAGGTAGACGTCTATACATGCAATTATATGCCATTCGTTAGCGAAGTCACGTGTGGTTAGGAAAACGCGCGAGTCTATTTGATTGGCTCGTGAGATCGCGAGCCAATCCCCATTAAACGGCAACATGACCGCCGTGGCTACGAGGCCAGGCCTTTCTGTGTGATGCAAGTCAAGCGTCGCCCTTTCCCTGCTTGGAGAAAAACATCCTGGCGCCACTCGCCACAAGGCAGGCTAGCATACATCACTGCGCCACGCCTATCCTCACTGACACCCAGTGAAAGTCCCTGTCCACGTGGGCTTGCTTCTCTCTGGTGCTGGCTCGCCGCTTCAGATTCGCTCAGGCCTGCGCGAGATGTTGACGGGCTCCTTTAGAAGGTGGCTTCTCATCCATGCACTCGACCGTTCACATTGGTGTGATAGGTGTACCACCGCCGGCGAGCGTACTCAATTGGTCTTATCGAGCTATCCTATACGGTCCGCAATACCGTGATTGTCACACTGTGCTGCAGCTTGGGTTAATTAACCCCGAGAGTGTGGACAACCTCCCTTGAGTGCCTTTCCTGCGCCGTGTCGGAGAGTCGAAGAAATCGGCCGTAGCGTCCTTGTGCGCGACGGTGGAGGAGCAGCATCGCTTCCCCTCCCCACTGGGCTCACAGGGTAAGCCTCGTGCAAACCTTTTTCGACAATCTAAATATTCGAACGTTAAGCATTTTTTCCTCCATTTAAATGCGGACAGATGTACATGTGTTTCCGTACGTGAATATAGTAAAGTTACAGTTGCAATACTAATGTGGAGCAATAGATCTGATACCAACCACCTGATATAATATACGAACTAAGGCTAGCAGCAAACGTTTTCAGAATCCCACCTGGAGTAAGTAAAAAAAAAACGTGGTGTAAGAAATCGCGGCCGCTTCAGCGAGCGAACTCTCATGTTTTCTATCGCTTCAACGCAAACTGATCGATGGCAACACAGCACTTGTCAAAGTATGAGCCGTTTGCTCATCCCTGTCAAGATAGAATGCGCGCGACCATGACCTAAGCCTCAGCGTAGGCATTTAATTCCGGAGTCATGCAGCTCCCCTGTGAGAAAACTGATGCGGTAACTATATGTAGAAAAACTTGCTTTGCATATTTTAAATAGAAATTATGCAAATATAGATTCATTTTTAACTAAATGCAGTTAACATGTCCATTAAAATTTTACCATTCATTAGAAATACGTTGAGCGAATAAAAACTAAATGTTACGTCATGTATTTCGGGACAAATGAAAATGTAGGGTTCCAATGCATACGAAAAGGACCATGAATCATGAAACCGTCTTTAAAATTAAGAATTCCTGCACAAGCATTCATCTTCGTACGCCTAAATATAAAGTTCAGCCTGCTTTCAGCAAGCATACTATAAGATGCTATTACATTTTTACAAGTGTGCTAAATTCTGTTGCGTTCTTAAATAACACTCACTTTGCCCAAATGCACTTCGACATAACAGAACAGTGCAAAATAAACGAGGACAGATGACAGGACACCAACTAACCCAAACTAACATTTCATTAAAAACGCTAGATTAGTTAATAACGTCATGTGTCTCAATCAAGATTTTCGTTTTTGGTATACCGTACAGGCAACGCATTTCGATTCATTTAGTTTTCTAGATATACGAACAAAATTACGGGTTAGTTACTGAGAATACTGAAAACACCAACAAAATCAGCAAAAAAATATTAGCAAAGCACACAAAGAGCGAAACAAGCAGAGCTTTTGTAATTATTGGCGGTTACTTTCGAAGGAAATACTTAACATGTGCCAATTTTCCAGAACATGTCAAATTTTCAAAGCAATCGTCAACTAGAAGTGTTCAGATAAGTAGCTCGTGAACAAGCAGGAATAGTAACTAACGGGGAATATCTGAGCAATTTACGGTTTGAAGACATCTTTACACTAAAATACTGAAGTAACAAACCGACAAGGCGTCAACGCAGCATCGAAGTGAATATGCAGAAGGCAACGACAATGCTAGGTGTTCTGAGAAGACAACGACATTTCTTGTTTGAAATGTGGGCCCTCGAATCAGTAAACATTTAGGGTGAATATTGACAGGGGGAGCCTACTAAATTATTCCATAAGATAGGAAGAGAACATAGTGCATCAAAGAACAAACTGGGGCAGTCGACAGCCTAGCAAATATTAATAGGAAAGGATGGAGCTGGCCAGATTACAACATTAGACGGACAGTTGGCTAAAATAGAAAAAGCCCAAGTGATCGAGATTTGTGTTTCTTTTCTTCAGAAAAACAGAAAAACGTTTATACATTTTGACATCAACTATTGTCATGCTATCTTCCTTGATGCAAGATTTAACTTGTGCCATCGCAATAAATGAGATGTGGTTTCTTTACAGCCTGTGAATGAACATGGACGACGAGTTGGTGGGGCTGGCCTCTGCGTAGGTGGCATGTGTAAACCGTCCTATGAACTCTGTAAGAAAGCACCAATTGTTACTTTTTTTCAACGTTGGTAAGATCGGAAATTTGAAGGGCTTGTTTTTTTGTGTTCGACACAATATTAATGAAAACTAACATACAATAATGCCAAGGATAGACATTGTAATATAAGCAACTACATATTTAACCCTGATGGCCTGGAGTGCGACCCAGGCGCCTTTATAAAAAAATGGGTGGACGATTACGTTAGATACCGTAAATAACTTTTTTAAAATTAACGCTTGTGCGACGTAAAGAAACATTATACTTAAGTGTCCCATTGAATATTGTCGCAAAAGTTGTGTAATACATCCTTGGCAATAAAAAACAACAAACTCTGCGCGCTTATGTGAACGGATGATCATGTGATAAGCTCTTACTAACAATATGCCCTCATGTTGCCCGTGAAACAACAAATCGGATTTCGAAAGAAAGTGCTTTAAGAAATGAGACGTCAATAATATAAAATTCGTAGAGAGCACATCAACGTATCCTTACTGCCGCTGAATAAACTTCTGCGGAGGTACATAATTTTGCAGTAAAAATCACTCTGATGGTACACTTATAATTGAGGAGCACCGACATCTGGTCTCATGTTAAGACAAAAATATCTGGTGGTACCCTAAGCTTATGTATATTAAGAGGGAATTATATTATAAACTGTGTTGCTATTTTGTACGGCGCTGGACTCTGGCCCTTTTTTTAACAGCGGGGTTGTTTAATATCACACTAAATTGTCTGTCGGACACAGAAATGAGCATCATCATGAAACGGTACGCGCTCTCTTTGTCTCCTTCTTCATCGTCGTCGTCTTCTTCCTCAGCTGCTTGGCTGCGAGAACACGAATGGCGATTTCCCAGAGATGGAAGAACTGCTCAAACACAGCGCGGAGAAAGCCGCTACGAGGACGGGCGCCTTTCGAAGCTTTTGCGGCAATTTCTTCAGCGCGGGATACAATAGCCTGATCGGCAAGAGATCAAGTACAGAGAGAGAGAAAAAAGAAAGCAAACGAGAGGGGAGAGATAGACAGAAATTTAAAAAGCTATAAAAGAACAAAATTTTGGCGAACAAAATGTCTTAGCGAGGCGGGATTCTAACCCACATTTTCATGATCTGACGGCTAGCAGAGAAAACACTCTGCTATACAGGCATTTTTTTTCTTTATTGACTCTGCTATACAGGCACCACAGCAGACCATAGCATAGCTTGGCATAGTGTAGTGAAGCAATGGGGTGGGGAATAGAAATGAGGGTAAGAAGGAAAGATGCGAGGGTGAAGAGGAGGGAAACGAAAGGGAAGAGAATGAAGCATATTATCAGAAGAATGCGAGAGTGAAATAGAAAGAAAAATTCAGAATAAAAAAGTAATACAAAAAAAATGAAAGAAACAGAAGACTACAGAGCGACCGAGAGAAAGATAAAGCGGGGCAAGCGAGAAAGCGAGAAAGAGAAAGATACATAGAAAAGTGGAAAGGAAAGAGAGAAAGTGAAGGTGTCAAAGAAAGAAGAGAGTGAGAAAAGGAAGTGATGATGAGGAGAAATGTGGGGTTGTGGAGGAGAAAAAAGAATTTCATGAGAGAGTAAAGAATTGCAGACGCAGAATGAGCCCGAGAGAAATAGAGAGAAAGAGATGCAGAAAGAGTGCAGTAGAGAGACTCAAATACAGAGAGAAGTAGAGAGAGAAGAAAAAAAAACAGAAAAAAAGAGGAAGGAAACCAGAAATAGAGTGAGACAGAAAGGAAAGAAATAAGACTAAATACAGAGCACAAGAAAAATATGGAAGGAAAGAGGAAAAAAGCTAGAAATCGAGAGACAGAAACAAAGGCGAGATGTAAGAAATATAGAAAGAGCAAGAGAGGCAAAGGAAGAAATATAAATATTACAAATACAGGAAAAATACAGGAAAAGCTATAAAACAAAGAAAGAAAGAGAGGTGGACAGAAAGAGAAAACTAAAGAGAAACGAAGAAGGGCACCCAGGTCCGCACTTCCTTCAGGCTTTCCACCAGTAGTGCGATACTGCTTTAGTTTTCTATATTGGGGAGGCTTATAGAATACTCTCCTCAAAAAGTCATAAAAATGGGGTCTTCTTGCACCATAATATAGTCACCATCTATGTTTGATGTCTTCCCTTGCATTATTGCCGCGTGCCTGCCACTTCTAGGTTACTAAAGACTTGCTCTCAGCGTGCTCTCAGCGTGGCATAGCATTTTTGGAAGCAACGTGGCGAGCACCATGTTTTCAAGAAAACAGACGCAAGTTAGCCAGAAGACATTTATTCCTGTGAGACAAAAAGACCCCGATTTTAGGCGCACTTTTTAGTGTGTCCATAGATAAAATAGCAATATTTTTCTTGAGTTTGCCCTCGGGGACCAGTTGAGGCTGGTCAGGAGGGCTGAAAGGATGGCGAGAGCCAGCGGTGCCTTGGAATAGGGGCCCGACCACGCGGTGTTGCCCTGTTTTAGTGGCAACGTAGCCTTTAACATTAATAAAGTTTTGTCCTCCTCCTTGACGTGCCATAACTAGGATCTGATTCATAGATCCGGCTCACTGGAGGGGCTCCGGAAATTTCAAACACCGGTGTTTTTTTTTAAGTATGACCTAAATCTTTGCACACGGGCCTCCAGCATTTCACCTCCATAGAAGTACCACCACCGCGGCCAACATCGACCACAACACTTTCAGGTGTGCAGCGGAGCACCGCAAATCTCTACTACCGTCACGGCTGGCCATAGATGTAATTACGAGCCACCACTCCTTCCAGAAACGTTTTTTAACAGTTTAATTCCTCTCATTAATAGGGCCGATCGTGTATCAGGCGTTGCCAATAATTCGCATCACTATCGCTATTGTGTCTGCTGTCCATGGTTGCTGATGCACCTGTCAAGCATTTAGGCCCGTGAGTCCATAACCTCTGTCCAAAGAAAAGAATACCAGATGCATGTCTTTCAAATACTATAACAGAATTGGGATTCTCTTATGCCTTAAGTTTGATAAGTTCATGTAGCCCATCGTTTATTCTATTGAATAGCCAGTTCGACTAAGAACATGGTGATTGTTTCCTATGTTGATGTTCACTTAATGCTTATTGGCACCTACTGTCCCCGGTTGCAGTTGAAAACGATAGCTGTATGCTCCTCCCTTTACGATACGAGGAAAAAACTGGATGCATGCACTTAGCTTTGAAGCTCAGACATGGTCAATTTCCAGCTCTTCTCCTTGGGGCCTGCGTCGTCATAGCAATGTATATGCGCAGTGTCGGTTTGTTCTCCTCCCCTGTCTACCCCTGGCCCTCGGTCGGTGAGAGCCTTGAGCCAGAGGGCGCGTGCACCTCGATACCTAATACCTGTCACGTGACTTTTGTACCGGCATTGCGAAGAGGATTCTCGATAGCGTGGCGCTGATACGCGGGATACCACCGCGGCATGCTTTCTGTGGTAGTTGGTTCTTTTGCTCTGTATTCCTTTTAACCGCTTTGTACCACGGCGTTCTTTCCTTTATTGCACATGCAACAGATCTATCAAAGTGGGAAAAAAACTGCCCTTGTGTCTCTGTGAGTCCGAGAGTATGTGGCTGCGCAGGCATATGCGAATTCTTAACCGACGAAAACGGCAGCGAATCATAAAAACATTCTTGCTGTTAAAGTCGTGATTGCGCCAGCTCCGGTGCATTCGGGTGCTGTAGCACCTGCGAATGGAGGCGAAAAGTTTTCGCTTACCAGAATGATTGAAGTTGTGAGGTCTGCAAAAGCTATGACAAATGTGTGTCTTTCGGAAGAATTCCTCGGATTAGATAACCTTTGTGCCAAGTCCGATTTCCGAATTGGAACACACTTTTCCATAAAAATATTGCTGACCCATAGGGCGCAGCTTTTCTGCAGACATCTGGCAGAATCCCGCCGCCCAATCATCTGTTTTTCGTTTAAGAGCTTTCTCTCTCTGACTTGACAGAATCTTTACCACAGCTACCCTACGACAGCTTTCGCGCGAGAACACAGGCGGGGAATCGCATGACTTTCTTTCTCTGACTTCAGTTCACTCACAAGAAAAAAAAAAGCAGTGAACGGTATTGCACAGCTGTGACAATATGCCAGAAGGCTCCACGACAGCAAGAACTTTGGGAATACAACATGACAACGAGCAGATCGACAATGCACACATGAGAAATGACCCACATGATAAATTGACACCCGAGAGTGATCAAGCGCAGAATCATGTGTGCTTAGACAAAGCAGTTCAACATTTAGTGTAACTCGTACTCTACCACTGGAGAGCTGACAATCATGTCACCACCAATCAACTCATTACAAGCAGCAAGTAGCATGGCTGTCAGCATATTTACTTCTGATTCTACGCGCTCTTTAACGGCCATGAGAGTGGTGGCACTGCTTTCAGAGATGTGACTCATTCGCATAAACGCACTGAATCTCCTTTTTAAAAAGTGTGCCTGGCATTCAAATCGACAAAGATTTATACTTATGGGGTACCAGAAGCAAAGCTTAATCGCGTTATATTTCTAAATTAGGACACGCTAACAATAGAATGTATTTCCGTATGCCCAGATGTCAAGAAAAAGTTCGATGAGGACAATTTCTTAAAGTGAGCAACTTGTCAGTATACTCAGACCTCAGAAGACTGTCAAAATTCTCCAGTAGATTTCGCATAGAATATATGCTGAAATCTCTCTCAGCGAGTTCGAGAAACCAGAAAGGTGACAGGGGGCGGAGATGGCGTGGAGGTCGTTTATAGAAATGTGGAACTAAGTTTTGTGAGTAGAGTGAATGGGTGACGTCAGGAGACATCAGCAACTACCGAACAACTAAGGCGTAATTTCCTCACGAATACCAGAGCTGAAGTGATTAATTTGTTCAACATTATCGCTATATATTCTCAGTGCCACTTGAGCGATTTCAAGGCGACTTTAGTTGACAGAAATTACCTACAACATGTGCTAAAATTGGCCTACAATGAAGCATGTAAATCAGATAAAACTTGAAAACCAGCAAAAGTCCAAGAAAATGATCAAATAAGAGGCCAACTATTATAGCAAAATACTGAAACGTGCTCTCAAGCTTACATAATGTACTGTCATTATTATACAAAAGGAACTAGAAATGAACGCCTTCGAATGCGTTCCGACAAGCAAGAACTGTCGCTTTATAGCAGTCATAAGAAGTTTAAAGGTATGTTAGTGCATTCCATAGGAGACCTTCATAGTACCTTCTGCCCACTTAACAACTTGGTCTTGTCCCAGATCCAAGACTTCCCTACACCTTAAAAATAACGATATTTAATAATATCTGCTGTCTTACGTCACAATGCCACGATATGATTATAGAGAGACACCTAAATGACGATAGTTAAAAGTGCCGAATGTGATTGCATCCATCATATAAAATCTAGATTTACCAGCACCAGTTTAAATCTTATTAACAGGCTCGAATGTTCACTTTGTCAAAACCAATACACTGGAAAAACAGGACAAACGACGATTGTTAGATAAAACTAGCATAGCCTAGACATGGCGAAGAATATAGTGTGTTGAACGTCGAACTTTTATGCAAAGCATAATATTCTTCGGTCAGACTTTCAGTCTCCGAGATACAGAATGTATAGAGCCGTGTCTTAAACGTTTCAAAGGCCGCTCTTCGATCTATCCTGTATAGAAGGTACACGATCACAGCTCCTCTGATGCATGCCTCTAATCTAAAAATATTTACTCGTTCTGACCATCTAGTTGTAATGTTCAATCGCTATTCACGTGTGATGTATATT
>JALIZH010030868.1:0-34380 GCA_030522465.1 Rhipicephalus appendiculatus | reverse complement strand
ATACTTCACGTCCTCCAAGAGAGAGCCCTTAAATGTCGATTACAAACTATTCCAGTCACACACATTGCTTCGGGAAGATATCGACTCCTTCTATTGCATGCCTTGGCTTTTACCACGTATAAAATGCAGTGTATCGTTCAAAGAAACCTCGATTGAGTTATCCAGCAATCGCTGTTTCTTTTGCACCGTACCAATAGAGCCGTTGACCTCCTACAGCGGCAAGGCAAGGATATGGCAAGGCACCTGTGCACAAGGGTGTGATCAGCGTTAACGGCCAGACGGATATGCTAACCTCGGCTACCGTGACGAGGATGGACAGGAGGCCATTCGAGGCGCCGGCTATGCAAGAGAAGTGCCCTTCCTTTCTTTATCCCCGTGGAACCGCTCGTCACCGTTATACGTTCATCGTCTAGTTTCCCAACCAATCGCTGGTCTGCGTATAACTTTTGACAGAGTCGGCAAAGCCGCGCCGTGACCATGCAGTACGTGTCAAGTTGGGATGCATTTTGCCAGCAGTGAGCCGCTGGCCAGAGGTAGAAGAGGCGGACGACCGAAGTTGCTCAAGAGACCCATGCTGAAAAAAATTCGGCAGATCCCATGTACCACGGGAATCGATGTCACGCGAAGCATGCGGAGGGAAGGTTATGGTGGTGTAATTTTTTTGTTGACCGAAACCTTACGAAATGACGTTAAACATATGTACTAATGTTATACGCACAGACACGTATGTTGAACAGTCGCATATGCATTACATAACGAGTTGTTTACAGCTGCGTAACGATACCAACAGCAACATGGGTATTACCAACACCAGAAGCGATAAGCTGAAATGTAGCGCTTGTGCTTTCGAGGATGGCAGCCTTGGATAGTGCTACGTAGACCAAATTCAGTGGATGGCGCTTAACTACAATTGACGATAACCCGACGTGACGCCTGTTTCATTGGAGTACGTATGTATTGTTTATAAAATTAGATTGGCAGCACTGCAACCGCAATTGACGTTTCACCATTATTACGCCTGAAGAGGGTCTTTTTCCAAAGGAGTTCCGACACCTGGCCTAGCTCTGTGGTTGAATACTTTATTGCCACGCAGAATGCTTGGGTTCGATTCCTGCTGGGACAATAACATATATTCTTTCCATTCGTCGGGTCAACGCTACCAATGTCGGTTTCTCTGAACGCATTCGCTACCAATGGCTGTTCTCGCCGTTCCTCGGTATATAAACTGTCCAACAGCTGTGGTGCATACCCGCATACCGTGGCCCGTGGTATACGGGTATGTGCCACACGTGTCTGAGGAAAGGGTTTGACGTCGTACGCGGCAGGGATTTTCACATTATTCATCTCATGACCAGACAGTCATAATCGTCACACCTTCTTCCCCTCGCATACTAATTTTGGTCTACCCCAACTTAAGGAGGTGATCCCGAGAGCACCCAGACGTAGGCGGATAGATAGATAGATAGATAGATAGATAGATAGATAGATAGATAGATAGATAGATAGATAGATAGATAGATAGATAGATAGATAGATAGATAGATAGATAGATAGATAGATAGATAGATAGATAGATAGATAGATAGATAGATAGATAGATAGATAGATAGATAGATAGATAGATAGATAGATAGAAACGCCAAAAGTGTCTGCAATACGCAAAGAAATGCTTCGCATTTAATAACGAGCCGAGCTTTGGTGGCACTCAGACAGCATTTCAGTGTAAGTTAGATCACGAATATTGTTCAGTTTTTGTTTTGTTTTGTTTTGTCCCAAGCTGATGAAATGTCATACGTCCGAGGTGTTTCTACTATTATTACAGTGAGAAAAATAAGAAAGAAATTGGCGAACGGCGTGGTAGACATCGCAAGATACCAGTTGATGATTCCGTCATCGCGTCGGCGGGAAGGTTGACATAGCAAAGCTGTAGATGGTTGCGAGAAGCAGTTGCACCGACAGATGAGAAAGAGAGATAGAGAAAGCTCTTTATTGGAAGCAGAATGATCAGAGAGCGATATTCGCCCATTTACCTACTTTGCTGGGCGAGCAGAGGAGGGGAAAAAAGGCCCTAGAAGAGCGTGGGCAGAATGATATGTTAAAACAATAATGAAATGTAAATCTTTTAATACCTGTCTCAAAATTTAATTTAAAATATGAAAAAAAATGACAAAGGAACACTTATGGGCGCAACACACTTTCTTTATTAAAGCGCCAAAGTTTGCTGATAAACCCAGTGATTCGATGTATGCGAGCAAGAAGTTCAGTTCTTTTCGCTGTTTTTAGTAGGCAGGGCCAGGGACCCAGCATCGGTGTTGTTCGAGCTTTTGTAGTTTATCTTGATATTGTTGTCGCTCGTCTTCGTATGCTAGGCACTCGAGCGAGATGTGCTGTACGGACTCCACGACACCACATTTGTGACAACATAGGTTTGTAGTGTGGCCGTTGCGGTAAACTATTCATGTAGGCAATGCTTAGTTGAAGGCGGTGATACAGTGTAGGATGCTGGTGAAATAATTGCTGCTTGGATCGATTATTATGAAGCCTTGCAGCTATATCTCCGAGCAAGCTCAGTCTGATGCGTCAGTTACGCCCAGCAAATGTCAATGACCGCTTCTCTGTAACTGAATGGCTGCCTGCCTTCTGCCAGTCACGTCTGCCTTCTGACAGTCACGCATGCAGCACAGTGTTCTCCAAAACATCGCGAACCTCTGATGTTCCGGCTAACCACAGCCACGGCCGCTCCATAAATCGACTGGCCGTATCACAGCACACCTTACGAGTGAACATCAATGCAAGGCGCGGTTTGATTTGTTGCCTTAGAGTCGCCTTAATATAGCTTGGACACGTCACGATAGCTAAACGGACACTAGGCAGACACTCAGCGCGTCCTACGCTTCCTGTAGAGCCAAAAAAAAAAAAGAATGCCCATAGGCACTTTATCTTGGACGGCCCATTATATACTGCTAATCAAGGCAACACTACACACAGGATGCTTTGTGGAATTGCCGTCTGCTACAATATAACGATATTACATTTACAGTTGGTCATGCGTCTAAACGGGATCAAGCTTTTCTCTCATAGTTTCCGAATGTAGCACTTCAGAATTCCAATTAGAAACTATAAATGTAAGTAGTTGCGCCAACTTAAGGTGAATATGGTAGGGCCATAAGTGTAGGCTACCCACAGGAGATTGTCACGCATATATTTGTTACTTCATTCTTGTGCTATTTGCCCAACCCTTCTTTTTATACATTCTTTCTCCTCTACATTCCATATGATGCATTCCTCTTAATCTCTACCCTGTGGTTCACTCGCTGTCATTTGTCTTTACCTCGCTATGTTTCATTTCTTGTGGTGTCTGCGGTCCGCCGCTTCCACGTAATCTATCTCATCTTTAGTCGTTTGCATGCACACGTATAACAAAAATACCGTCGCGGAAGATCCAGTACGGCTCTGCAAAACTGCATATCAATTAAAATTTTGACTAAAAATATTGTTGCGACATCATCTGTCTGACCTTGGCGCTTTCTTCGACTTTGCACGAGCTGCATGGTGGGGCTTTGAGCACCAAACAGTAGGATGTACTCAGTTTAGCATTGTCGTGTACCACAACTGCAACTCTGTATCTTGGGCGGTACACAGTCGCAGCGTCACCAGCCTTGTCCTGTGCGTTAATTTTAGATGTGAAGCATCTTATGGCGAAGCTTAATCCGGTGGCGGTGGTGGTGTGCCGGCGTGACCACCCTTACTGCGCATGCGCAAACCTTTCAAAATAAAAATAAAAACCTCCTCTCTCTCCTCTAGGCATACCTCCCCGCAGCAACCACACACCCTCACTGCGCATGCGCCTCCCCCTCTCCCCTCCTACGTTCCCCCCCTCTCTCCTCTAGGCATCCCTGCCCGCGGCGTCCATACTCCCACTGCGCATGCGCGTCCCCCCCTCTCTCTCCTCTCCTACGCTCCCCCTCTCTCCTCTAGGCATCCCTGCCCTCGACGTCCACACTCCCACTGCGCATGCGCGTCCCCCCCCCTCTCTCTCCTCTCCTACGCTCCCCCCCCCCCTCTCTCGCCTCGCGACGCCGACGCAGGCAGCGTCTGCTAGCGAGTTTCTTGGTTGAAAAAACCGACTGCTCGCGCTGCACAACCGTTCACTGGCCGCCCCGTATATATGGCAATGGATCTTGACCTCCAAGGTGGTGCCGGTGGGAGATTTCTCCTGTGCGCTGTTGAACAATAAAAAGTCACAGTTTCACCGCAAGGGTGAAGCAATGAATGCGATAGCAAAAATTGTAATGTTATACGAAGTGAGGCTGGCAGCTAACTCTTTTTGGATCCGATCTCACGCAACTCTAGAAAACGCTTGTTTAAGAGAATTCTCTTCGCGTTGAGAGCGCAGCACGTAGAAGGGTACGCCGGCCCGGCCGCCGAGAAGGGGAGATGTGAAGGGGAGATAAAGCGCGCGCCCGCGCTCGTAAAATCGAACGTCGCCCCCCCCCCCCCCGCCCGCTGTCGGCCGCCGAGAAGGGGAGATAACGCGCGCGTCCCCGCTCGTAAAATCGAAGGTCGCTCGAGGGACCCCCCCCCGCTCGCGTCTTTTCACGCTCACGAACGACGGGTGGGCCCGGTTATATATATACATATACATATACGGCAAATGACGCCGACGCCGACGCGGACGCCGACGCCGACGGCGAAAACCAGCCGCGAGTGTCCATATAATTGCTATCGCAATAAAAATTCGCAGCGTCCGCGTTAACTAAAAGCGGACTGCGGGTCTCTGTGTCCAGTCGGAGTCTTCTGTCTCTCATTGCCCATTAGCAGCGATTGGCATGTTCCAATAGGAAACACCGCTCCATCACTGCGTGCTTTGCGCCTCCCCAGTTTTCTGTCCGGCGAAACGCTGCGATGAGCACCAGCGTCAACGCCACCGCCAATGTAAGCGTTAGCGCCCGCTGCTTCACATCTACACATGGTTCCCTTTAGCGGGAGATGGTGTATTTTTTTTTGTTCTTTTTGTGCTCGCGTTTGAAACTTCCTGGAACCCTTCACTTTACAGATGTACAAAGTGTAGGCGCTAGAGATGGTTGATTCCTGCTCTGTGCTGAAAGAGCCAAAGCGTAAACGGAAGGCATCAGTGTGCCCCATCCCACGTTACCAATCTGCCAAAGTCCCTACGAACCAGGAAATGTATTTTGGCTTATGTAGCGTGCATTGCGGCATTCACAGTCGCCGTCGGTGGGGCGACCCTGTATAGCTGGCCGACCGGCGACTAAAACATGCTGTGGGTGTTTTTCATCAGCCTTAGATGAGTTTAGAATTGATTCCAGGGAAGTGTTTGAAGGGAGTACCTCAATGGTTTTCATGTGGTAGCGGTGACCGCCAAAGGCTTGCGATTGTGTCGTAGGTATGAAATGTCAAGGCAAGAAGAAACTATTACACAAGGCGTCGAAACCCCAAAGAGGCAGTATTATAAGCCGTCGGTGAAGATTCGCAGCCAAATGTTGTCGCTGGTGATGATTCATTAGTCAGCAAAGCCGCTTACATCGCAGTTTCACAGTAATTATATGATTATGCCGATGCAGGAAAGGGCAACCAGCCTTTATAGGGGCGGTAAGGGCTGAGCCCGTGCTTTCTACAAGGGTTGCAGAAATCGTTTTTTTTTTTTGTTTCCTTTCCGAATTCACAAAACCCCTCGTTGTTACCGTACATTCTACATGAGCTACTAAGGTGGGATTCAGCGAAATGTTCTCCAGGCTCGGCTGCAACCAAGTAATTTCGTCTAATACAGTGAATCTCTTCCAATTCAATGTGTCAGAAGACCATGCCGCATGGAGTTGTGCAGTGCAGAGTTTGCTAGGATTCTCATGCATCCGCGTTTATCTTAAAGAAAACGACCGTATTCATTATCCTATTATCCTCATGAAATGCTCACAATGGCACCAAGCTGTCTCGCCCACTGACCATTCCAATAGCTAAACGCTTCTGCGAAATTCATCGTTTAGATCGTGGAGCGCTTACAAAGACGAGAACAAAGTTAAGTAATGAACAGGACAAGCGTCTTTTTTTCAAAATGTTGCGTAAAGGAAGAGTTAAGTGGTCGCCTCCACAAAGCTTAAAGGGCCCGTCAACAGGCTCCGACTTTTTTTTTTACACCTCCCAAACAAGCTCGCTAATTCGTACAGTAGACCGCGGCGATCACGTTTTCCGAATATTACAGCGCTGCGCGCCGCGCAGGACCCTCCATTTCGAAAAACAATTCTCGCGCTTCTTCCCTACGCCTGACCAATCCTCCTTGTACGCGCACTGACGCAACGTCACCGGTCGGCGACTTGACGTGGCACTGAGCTCGTCATCGATTGGTCCTTTGCCCTACGAAACGGCGCCTTGGCCCTGAGGTGACGCAGTTTCGGCCGCGCAGTACGCATTTTCATTTTCCTGTGCTGCCCTCTGCTGTTTTGTAGAGCCTGAGACTACCGGGAGAAGCGGTATTGCCAGAACGAAAGCCTCCGAGATAAAGAGGCGTCTCGCTACTTTACCGCTAGGGGAACGGTGCTCTTCGCATCGCGCTATAGAACACTTCTAGCCTTTCTAATCGCGCTTCTTCCCCGCGCCGCTATGACACGTGCTCATGTGAGGGAAGACGTGCTCGGTCATTGGCTGCGCGCCGATGACGTATAACTGACGTCGTGTCACGTTGCCGAAGTGGGCGGAGTCACGACGACGGGCTACGCCTCCCCCTCCCTACGGCGGAGAAGGGTGGGGAGGCCGCGCGAAAATTTGAAACCAGCTTAATAATAATAATAATAATAATAATAATAATAATAATAATAATAATAATAATAATAATAATAATAATAATAATACTTTATTAACCTTTTCAAACAGGAACAATGTAGTACAGAATTGGCCTGCCAAAGCCACATAAACGGATGTTCTAACCTCTGTAACTTCCTTACACGTATTCGCAAAACTCTTGCGGCAGCATTTTCACATAGCAAAAGTGCACATATTTCTCTTTATAACAATTTTTCGACCTCGGGGTTGTTTATTGGCCCTTTAACATTATACACCCTCATCGGGAACTCGCGTGTACCAGCTAGAAATGGGTGAATGAAAACAAACGTCGCGTTTCGCCGCATCTTTCCTGTGCATCAACGATCTGGTAATGGAAAGAACAAGCGAAGTTACGCAGAGGCCAGACGTCTTCCTCGGTATTCTCCCACAGATGCTTTTAGTAACGCTACACCTTACAGTGGGTCTTAGGTTTCATGGTTGCTAATACTGCTTGCTGTGCCCTGTGTACATTGCGCGAATTGTCTCGGCGTCGGTCACGGATTACTATAGATAGATACATCTACGTTATGGATGAGGGACAGGCGATCCGATCCGCGCTCTCGCATTTCACCGCTGATTTAAGTGCTTTCTCCGCAGTCTAGCTCCATCACATGTAGCGTCGCACCCTGTCTCCCTTCTGCCTTTTGCGTCTGTTTCATTAGGGTCCCACGAAGTCATTTCTTGATAAAAACGGCCCTTGGCATTGGAAACCAAGAAACAGAGAGAGAGAGAGAGAAAGATAAAGGAAAGACAGGGAGGTTAAGCAGAGGAGGACTCCGGTTTGCTGCCCTGTACTTGAGAAGGGGGAAAAGGGGGTGTAAAAGAATGAAAGGGAGGAAGAACAGTTTGTGACAGTAGGCAAAAAAAAAAGATAGAGAGAAAAAGTTGTGACTGGAACACCGTCCGAGTACTACGCAGCGCTCGACTGTGTCTTCAGATGCAGGGCACTCGTAAGGCTATACGATCCCGAAGGTGTTGCAGCTGATACCTTCGCCAAGGCAAGCGTAAACACCATTCCGTTCGGAAGCAGTATACGCCTTCTAAAGCCCTCAACTTCAACGTCTGAAATTAGCTTAATTAATTTAATTTTTTTTAAAGTGGCTCGAAGCATATTAGCGACGTATTCTACAATGGACACTTGACTGTCGCCATGATTCCCAAGTAAAGAGTACATTTTCAGGCTCGCGTTCGTTCTGTGAGTCATGGAACCCAGTGCCACCTAAGGCCCACCACGTGGACGGTGCATTGTTTTTACAACTTTTGTCTATAATCCTCCCGACTGAACTACTGATTCGCGTTACAGGATTCGGTTCTTTGGCTGGAATATACGTCCTTTCCATTGGATTTGTCCAGTTTAACCTAGCAGTGTAAGCACTAGACATGTAAATTAAGATATTCGTCAGATCCCACGTACCGTGGGTATCAATGGACAGATTTAGTTGAGCGTCCGCAACAGCTTTGCGGACGTAACCTCCCATAGGAAATAGCTGGCAGGCTGCGTCCACAGAGCTGCTGCGGACGCCCAACTAAATCTGTCTGATGATATGCGAAGCATGCATCAAGAAGTTTGCTATGTGGCATTTTTAAAAGAGCGAAATGTTACGAGGTGGATGGATGCGGTACTCGGTAAACATATGTACATATTTTACACACATTCACGTATCTATAAAATATGCACATTTGTGAACTGGTTGTTCATAGTTGCGTAATGACGTCACCACTAACGTGCGCACTACCAGCACCAGCAGTGGTAGACTGAAATGTTGTCCTTGTATTAGGGCATGATGTTGCTTACGCGAAGCGTAAGGCTGAAGCGTATGCTGAATTTTTAAATGCGAAGCATTTCTTAGCGAACTTCGGCGACTTTGAGCGTATCTATCGATCTATCTAGCCGCCTACGACTTTGTGCTCTCCTGGCCGTATTGTTAATGGGATTTATACCAAAATTGGTATGGCATAACATGACTGTATGACAAACATGAATCACTGGTCATATCATGAAAATCATGACTAACTTATCATGAAAAGTATGATTTACACGCCAGGGCTGTAGTGCTCCTGAAGCCGTTATCTTAACTTGATATTTCCAAAAATTGGTACGAGGAGACATTTATGCATTACCAACATAAATAACAGGCGGTAATATGAAAATCATGACCTGCATGTCATGTACAACATGATTTACATGCCACGCTCATGGCACGCTGACGGCCGTTTCACTAGCTTGATATATACACCAAATTTGGCATTGCGTGACGTGACTGTATGACGATCATAAATGAAAAGTGGTAACATGGAAATCATGACATGTCATGTACAACCTGACTTGCATGCCACGCTCATGGCACTCTCGGGGCCGTTTCGCTAGCTCGATAACCACCAAATTTAGTATTGGGTGACGTGGCTGTATGACGAGCATAAATGACAAGTGGTAATATGGAAATCATGACATGTCATGTGCAACATGACTTGCATGCCATGCTCATGGCACGTTCGCGACCGTTTCGCTACCTTGATATACACCAAATTTGGTATTATGGCGAAAGCCTTTAACGTCTCATGCTCACGTCCGTCCGTCCCTCCGGCCGTGCCCTGGCATGGTGCCAGGTGGCCACCGGGGCACGCAAACGGACGCCGGTAGCGTCGCACTCTATACAGCGCTTGCGCTTTGCTTCCGTAGCGTCGCTGTTCCTACAGTATCCAATCATGAAAGGAGGGAGACGCGCCCATCGCGTTCCGTTTTGAGCGATCCCGTCTGAATGGGCACATGCGTTAGCGGAACACACTTTGGAATTCACAAAGCGTCTGTCAATTCAAGCGCTGGAACGCGGACGGCGTCTGCACGATGCGCAAAGCGCCAGAATACGAACCCATGCGGAACGGAGGCGGACTAGTCTCGCGTCTCGCTGCGATTCGCGGTAAAATACTAATGGAATTTTCGGCTGGCGGCACCGGTGGCGTTTTCTGCGCACTTGTGCGGTGCCGTACGTTCGCCTGGGCACCACGCGTGCGGTGCCGCACGTTCGGCTGGGCCGGCCACGACACGAGTGCACGCCACCGCGCCAGCGTAGAGATTGACGGTGGAGCATGGTGTAATCCCATCGTTCAGCGCGCGTTGGCAGACGACGCAGCGACGTACCGTCAGTGCAGGCGTAATGTACAGCTGGCGCTGCCGCAGAACACGGTCGGACGGGAGGGAAAACGTGCGTAAGCAGTGCATCGTCAGGCCGTGCTCGCACACGGCTACTTTTACAGCCGTATTTCACTGGACAGTGGAGGCGACGTAAACATTACCGTAACCCTCGTCGATTTGGTGCAAGACTCCTGCAGCACAACCGCCTGGAGAACAGACGCGCCCACGGGACCCGTAGCGTCTCGCAAGCGTCTCTCATTGTTTGGTTTTCCGTCGTTTCGCTCTTATTGCCAGTACAAACAGGACGCTGGAAATTGTCGTCTGCTGAATGGCGTCTCTCGCAGACGGCGCTGCTGTCGCGGATTCGAGTTTTGTGGTTCCCACGTTCGTCTGGCGCGTAGCGGTGCGCGAAACTAGGGCGGTGTTTGACGTAACTTACCTTCCACCGCCACGGTGCCAGTGCGGCTCAGCCGGAGATGCCATAAAAAAAAAAATAAATAAAAAACCCGCACACAAACGTTTGTGCACCATCCCGCTGAGAGTGTAAAAGAAAAAAGACATGGCATAGCCAGTCGAATGGCCACAAGCTTTCGCCGAACACACTTTGGAATACACAAACTACCCTACAAATTTGCGTGACGTGACGGTATGACGAACATAAATGATAAGTGATAATATGGAAATCATGATATATGATGTGAAACATGACTTGCATGCCACGCTCATGCACGTTCGCGGCCGTTTCGCTAGCTTGATATACACCATATTTAGTATTGAGTGACGTGACTGTATGAGGAGCATAAATAACAAGTGGTAAAGGGAATCATGACATGTCATGTGCAACATGACTTGCATGCCACGCTCATGGCGCGCTCACGGCCGTTTCGCTAGCTTGATTTACAGCAAAATTGGTATTGCGGGACGTGGATGTATAGCGAACAGAAGTGGCAGGTGGTAACATGAAAATATTTGCATGCATGTCACCTACAATGCCGTTTACATGCCATGCTCATAGTGCGCTTGCGTCCAGTTCGCTAGCTTGATATACACCAAAGTTGGTATTTCGTGACGTGACTGTATGACGAACATGACAGGTCCTAACATGTAAATCATGACATGCATATTATGTACAGCATGATTGGCTCCTTGCTGACTGCTTCGCATTACATCGATTCCCACAGTGCGTGGGATCTGCCGGTTTTTTTGGCTTTGAGGCAAGTGTTACGAGGTTCGACGTTAAGTGCAGTAGTTGTGTGCATATCGTGGTCTTGCCAGGAACGTGCACTGCACTGGCGACTACTCGTGACAACACTGTGTAACTTATCGTCTGACATAACGTCAGCACTTATGTTCGAGCACAGACGTCAGTATTATCGAAACCAAGTGCGCTTTACGGTGTTACGGTCTGTATATCACACTCAACTTTCGTTAACGTAATCTTTCGGGGTCGATCAACGCTTGAACATAGCTTGTTGAATCATAGGAATACATATGTAATGTTAATTAGACTGCTATAAAAATGGAGTCTACATTGGAACCACCAACTGACGTTAACTCGGCATGACTTCTGTGTCATAGCTTTACACATGCAATGTTTATTGCTTTTTTATAAAATTAGATAGCCAGCCCTGCAACTACAACTGAAATTTCACCGACCTTACGCCTGCATGTTGTCTTTTTCCAAAGCACTTTCAAGACCTGGCATGACTCTGTGGTAGAATAGCTTGTTGCCCCGCCGAACGCATGGGTTCGATTCCTGCTGAGATCCTGATGTTTTATGTTTCCATTCGTGGAGTCTACGCTGCCGATGTCAGTTTTTCTTAACACTCTCGCATTTAGGTTTCTAAGATGTGTCTTCACCGTTCTGGAGTAGATGTAAACTCTCAATCACTTGTCGCGCATAACCGCGTACCGCAGCTTAAAGAGGCGATCACGAGAGCACCCAGACATAGGCGGATAGATAGATAGATAGATAGATAGATAGATAGATAGATAGATAGATAGATAGATAGATAGATAGATAGATAGATAGATAGATAGATAGATAGATAGATAGATAGATAGATAGATAGATAGATAGATAGATAGATAGATAGATAGATAGATAGATAGATAGATAGATAGATAGATAGATAGATAGATAGATAGATAGATAGATAGATAGATAGATAGATAGATAGATGCTCGCAAAGTTCCTGTAGTTTGCTGACAAACATCCCGTTTCTGCATTAAGATCTTTGCAGTAAGGCTCCAGGTGCAGCCATAATTCTTTCATTCGTGAGTGCGTCGGTAGGTCGGCCAGTGCAACTCCCACAAACCGCGGTCGGACAAGCTTACATCGCGAAACTATCTACCTTTCGTTTTACACTCTTGCCAGCATACCTGCAGTGAGAAAGTTAGAAATATAGTACAAGCTGTTTTACAATCCAGCGTCAAAGGTTTCTTTGATATGCAGAACACCACCGTGAGCCAAACGTAGTGTCTAGTATAAACAAAGACGACAGACGGTGAGGATGATATCTTGTTCCTGATGGTAGTCACCCACAAAGGGAGAGGGACCATGAACCGATCGGCAGGATGTTTAAGACAAAGACCTGTGAAGCCAAAAGAAAACTGAAAATTTAGATTAAAAATAAAACACCGAATAAACGAAAATGCAAAACGAGCAAGCGGTCAGACTATCAGATGGAATTTATGACAGAAAAAATAACCCACGTGGTGTTAAACATCTGGATATGAAGTTATACAACGAATCAATTTATAAAACGGTTTTGGAACCATAAATAGGGAGTAACAACAATATACTAGCATGGTAATATTTTTGTTTCATTCATGTATTCGAATGCAGCGTAGCGGACATCCCTGTGACTATAACCTAATTAAGCACTGCCAAACTATCAAATTTCCGCAAGAATTATTTATTGCAATTACCATGATCTGAAAGGAACTGCAAGGTACCTCTTTCTCTGATTAGAATATCGGCTTTAAAATCTTTATGATTGTACCTCCCTTTTCATCTTCCTTGCGGCGCCGTAAGCCAGGTTCTGGGCACAAGCCGCACGCGTTTCGGTGTTTTGCTACACTAGAGATCTCATCCCATTCTTGGATATGCTGTCCTGCATGCGAGATAAGCCTTCCTCAAAGAGGCATTTCACTTCCGGAAGGCGTGCATTTCTTAACGCCCGAAAACAAAGCTCCCAGGGTTCATACTCGAGAGTGTAAAGAACGCCGGGCGCGAACGTCAACACCGAGAGAAGGGAACTCGGCGGCAGAATCCTCGTGCGGATTTCCTCGTGGGTGCGCCCCCGAAGTTGTCGGAGGCATAAAACCGTCTTCGCGCGAACCGAGCATATCGGAAAAGAAGAAGCAACCTGAGGGCGCCGTTTCCTCCTCGAATCACGTATGTAGCCTACTACGCGCTCGCAGCTCCGATACAAAATGGTTTCAACTCGAGTTGTCGTCCTTTTGCTACATCGTCGTAAAAACGGCCCCTCCGAGGGCAGGCAGGGCGCGCGCCATCGAGATCAGCAAAAAAGATGAGCAGGGGGCCAGCATCGACGCTCGTAAAACTGACCTTTGCCCCCCCAAAATCACAAAAGAACAAATCGCAGTCGACTGCTCTCAGAAATTCAAGCGTAGAGAATTCGTGCTCCCGAGCGCGTAGGAAGGCACCGATCTACATCACTTCCGCTTCCTTTTTGTTTTACGTTACGCTTTTGCAGGGAGAGGGCAGGAGCCGTGCATGCGCGTTTTTATTGTAGTCGGGAATTAACTTCTTAGTTCGGTTACTTCCCAAGGTCGTAAAGGGCGGTTATAAAATATTCATCCTATAGGCTTCAAAACCCGTGCCGTCTGTCTCCGCGAATTCTGTTGCCAGCTTTGCAAATCTCCCCCGGGAAGTAACGAATTTCCCAGCCGGAGGTCACGGCACGTCTCTGTTCCTCTCTTCCTTTTTACTTCCTCCGTGCCCACTTCCGTGTGAGTAGAGAGTTCAAATCCCGCACGCTCTCATACATTATGAGTAGAGTTCGGACCGTGCCTTATTTATTTATTTTTTTCCTGTGAGCTAGCACAATCGTTCAGCGGCCTCGGTATAGGTCACCGAGCTCAGCCCACGCTTCAATCGCCTTCTTGTGCTCATGCTTATTTCGTCTCGTTATTGCAGTACATGAAATATTAATTGGCTTCCTTCAGTGTTGGCTACTATGTGGCTACATATACGATCGGTAATTGGAAGCGATAGACTTCATGATACCCGTTTTGAACGTAATGGTAGCAAAACAACGCTAGTTTCAGTACGATGTTCTTTCTACTCGTAGAACACACGCGACATCACAAAAAATGGATGATTAAAAATTGCAGTAGAAACCACCCTGAGATCGTCACCACTGAGCTACGGCGGCGGGCATCCCTCCGTCCACTTTATAGGGTAGCCTATATATGTGCATTTAAACGTGGGAGCGTCAGTCAGCGCCGCCAGTATCCATTACGGCGAGTGTGGAACACTCTTTTTTGCCTGTTTGCGTCACGTAGAGCTTCAGAAGCGTTACTCGAAGATCGGAGGTTCGGTCCCTCCCGATGGAGGGACCACTTTTAGGGGCGAAGCACCTTAGGGCCGCACAATGTCCTCGAGGCTCGCCGTAGTCCCTAGTCGAAGCGCAGGGGCGAAAAATCTGTGCGCAATACCGTCTACATAGCGTACATAGCGCTCATATGGTTTTAAAAAACAAACAAAATAAAAGGCCACAACACCGCAAAAATCCACGCATATCCACGGAGTGAATGATGATGAGTGGGCGAAGCTCCGAAGGTTCATCGGTAAAAACCGTGAATCTTTCGGGAATCTTGCCCAGTACATCATCAAAGACGTGACAAACACTGTGTGTATATATTAAGAAATTTTATTTATTCGTGAGCCGTGATTTTCCGTTTTCGTACTGGAGCCGTGTTTCCTTCGTTGGTCGTGAGCCGTGGTGGTTACCGTTTACATAAGCCGTGGGCTTCCGTTCCGCCCTCATTATAACGGGTTTATGGTCGGTGGAGTGGAGGGATGGGGGTTCTTGGATGGGTCGTAGTGGGAAGTTTGCAAAGACGAGATCGATGTTGTGGGTTGCATGTGGTCGATCACTAGATGGCACCGCAGCGCCATCTAGTGATCATTCTGAGACCTAGAGGTGGCTACGACGCTTATTCTTCATCGTCATCAGCGTCATCGTTATGACGCATAGTGTACAGCACATTCCAAGTGCTGTGCAGTGCTGGCAGCGTCATCGTCATGGTGGCTACTACAACGACAACGACGCGGGACAAGCCTACACCCTTAGGAGCTTCGCCCCTAAAACACCGGCATTTAACCACCCATCAATCAAAGCATATGACAGAACAAAAGGTTAACACGAACAAAATAAAAGGCTGTTAACCAGAACAAAATAGAAGGCCACGATTCATGATCCGATGCACACTGCTTCGCTCCATCATCAGCATTCACTTCGTGGATTTGCAGCCATTTTTTTCGTCCACTTTCCTTTCTTCACATTTACGTTACAAATACTTCTAATAACATCCCCTATACTTTCCTTGTCATCATTGTCTGTTAGTTCTCATTAATATTGTGTCTAACAAAGAAAACGAGCCCTCAAATTTACACTTCTTTCCTTCATTCGTAGTGAGCGTCTCGTTCCGGCAGACTTGATGCCTTCAAGTAGTATGAGGGATAATTGGTCAGCTGCCAGCTCGTAATAAGATCACGTGCTACGTGTCGCCAACGGGCAAAGCAAAAAAAAAGTGTTCCACACTTGCCGTAATGGCTACTGGCAGCGCTGACTGACGCTCCGACGTTTAAGTGCACATATATACTTTATAAAGTGGACGGAGGGATGACCGCCGCCGTAGCTCAGTGGTAGAGCATCGTACGCCTTATTCGAAGGTCGCAGGTTCCATCCCTGCCGGCGGCAAGATATCTTTTGGTCCAGTTTTCTTTCTTCACATTTACCTTACAATTACTTCTATTAACATCCCCTATACATTCCTTGTCATCATTGTCTGTTCATTCTCATTAATATTGTGTCTAACAAAGAAAACGAGCCCTTAATTTTAGTCTTCGAAGCTGCAGTTGATAAATTATAATAGCGAAGCTGTTTACCTTCATCCCATGTGTTCCCAGGGGGGCAAATTTGGCCAGATCGCGTCCGTTCGTAGACGCTGTTTGTAGACAACATGTATAAACAAGATATCGACAGAAGCTTGAGTAACAATTGATGTAGTTCTCAATCATGCGCTAAATGCAGCTCCACTGCTGTAAAACCTGAGGAAGTGCTTGGCACGGTCACCCAGCAGTTCCCGTTCGTAGAGTTCCCACTTCCCCGTTCACCAAGCCGCCGATGACGTCAATGTTTGAGGTAAGCATGTACGGTCTCCCCGACACGAGTAGAATCTTGTTAGGGTGAATTGCAAACTCGGTGTGCGACATGCGCGCTACCTTTCGCTGCGCTTTATCGAATTTCTGCTGGTTACGGCAGTTAAGATACGTGTAGTTTGCAGTGAAGCGCGAGGAAAACAAGGACACAGTAAAGAACACACAGGACAGGCGCCTAACTGGGAACTAAAGTTTAATGGAAAGAAAATCCGCATCTTATAGTTGACAATGACAACACTGATATGACATCACGTGAACATCCATGAAAAACCAAAGAAACCAAAGCAAAACAAAATACAAAATCAAACAGACTGTAACAACTTGCGTAAACAACTTATGTAAAACCGGAAAACAGGGGTTATCTACAAAACTGCGAACCGAAGTTAAATCATGTTTTTTTTTTAAGGTATACGCTTACTCCGCTTCTAGTAGATGTATCGATTGGGTGGCTAACACACGTGTCGTTCTCTTGTTTTATCGGAGGCAGCCCACTGCGCCGCGTGTAAGTGTAAGCCATCTTTTTCGGGCACAGAAGTAGTGAAGCGAGCAGCCGATCAAACAGAAAAAGAAATAATAGAGGCTTATTTTATTCACACAAGTGAAGGTTGCGTTAGCGCACCTTCTATCCTCCTTTCTCAAAAAGAGATAGATTTCTTGAAATCAGGTATGATAACTTAGATTTTGACTGGCGTGTGTTTGACGTAGAAGGTGACGTTTCGACTTTGTTCAGTGTGCTTTTTTTGATTGTCTTTTCTTGTCTTTTTCTTTTTCTGGGTCATCCATAAGGAAGTGTGTGGCACGAAAAATAAACAGTTGTTAGTACGCGGTTCACCCTGTGTGTGTGTCTTCTCTGGTGTAGTTCGTCCAGTTCCTGGCAACGCGAACAAGCCATGCTTGTTGCTGCTGATCCTGTTGCTGTAGACTTCAAGGAGACCTATTCGCTGGCGGGAGGTATTGCTGCCTCGTTGGCCTTGCCTACACAGGCTGGCGAAATGCCCGAATTTGCCACAGTTGTAACAGTTGGAACCGTAGGCAGGGCATTCGTGTGGTCTGTGCGTTGTTCCACAGCGTGAACACTTTTAACGCGATAGCGTTAAAGAGCTCGTTTCGCAGAAATTTCGGCGTCGGCGTCGTTGGTTGTGAGCGAAAAATCACCATCTTTTCCGTGACCGAAAAATCATCATCGTGTCCGTGACCGAAAAATCGAGAAAGATGCAAATAAAATAAATAATAAAAATTTTCGGGCCCGAGTGAGGATCGAACCCGGGTCGTCTGCGTGGCAAGCAGGTGTTCTACCACACAGCCATGCCTCTGCTTGGAAATACTGTGAAAATAACTTCCTCTGCTTGGAAATGCAGTGAAAATAACTTCCATGCTTCGCAAACGCAAGCGTCCTTTATATAGGCGTCTCAATATAACATGTAATATCCCAGGAATATTGCGTGGTACAAGCGTACATTGCCATCGGGCGTCAGAATATGTGACTATCATAACGATTCCATAGTTTAAAGCCAGCCACCCATTACAAACGGCACACACCTTACTGCGCGTATTCCCTTAACACCACGTAGTAAGTGCATAGCAAGTTCGAAAACATTTCCCACATTTGCCGCGCATAATTTCTCCTGGTTTAAAGCATACTACCCATTACATAGTATGCCCTAAGTGATTGAAGTACGCACTAGGGACGGGATATCGCTATCGCGTTCAACTCTTAAAGGCGAAGCTTAAGGGTCCCCCAATTTTTGTTGCAGCTTCAGCTGTGTTTTATGTTGCCGGTTCTCCATTGTTGCTGGTTTTTGTGAGTTCCATTGCTTCGGCTTCCGTAGGGATTGCACTTCTAAATTCGGCTCCTGCAGCTCTTTTACGCGCTTCTTGGATATTTCCGCTGCCTTGCACGTTGTTATGATTTTGTCAAGTGTGAGGTCCCGTTCGCGAAAAAAGGCGCTCTCTCAATGCTGCATCTCTGATTCCTACGACGATGCGGTCGCCAATAAGTCGGTCTTTTTTCTCCCCAAAGTCGCATTTTTTCTGCTTGCCTCCGACGGTCCGTTACGAACTCGTCGAATGTCTGGCTTTCTTTTCGCTTCATCGTGTTGAACACAGCAGACGCCTGTATTACGTTTTGGTATGGTCTGTAGAGGGCGGCGAACAATTCCAGGAGGTACGTAACTTGATCCGTCAGCTGCTGGCCGTCGGTGGTTGGAGGTGGAGGGGGGAATGTCTGGGTGACGCGGTGGCAGTGGGGCCCGAGAACATGAAGTAGGGCTCTACGTGTAGCCGTAGGCTTGGTGGCGTACTCACAAGCTTGTTCGTAGATGTTGTGCTCTTATTTCCAGTCCTCCCAGGCCTGCTGCGGGTTGTCACCTGGCTCGAAATGTTCCGGTGGTGGTAGGAAGACGTTGGCCATAGTTGCGGGGTGGTTGTGATCACTCTGACACCATGTTATGTTGTGTTGTTGTTGTGCCGCGATGGATACGGGACCAGCCCAGTCGAGAGCAGAGGTGGAACTGTTTATTCTCCAGATACAGATCTGGAAGCGCAACGTAGGTGGCGCTAGTTGTTGTTCTTTAGTTCGAAGGCGACGCAAGATGGCAGCACTAGAAGAATAGTTGGGATTCTGCGTGCATATGTAACAGGACGAAGAAGGGAAACACACACCTCAAGCGCTATCTTGTTGCAATGTGTTTGCAGCGAGTTCTGTCAGGTTGCTCCCCCTTCAGATGTAGCGATGAAGACGCCGGAGAAGCGTCGGTGGGAGGAGCAATCACGTGCTTGGCGAGGCGGTGACGCGTTGTCAGTCGCATGTTTCCGAAGTGCTTTTAGCGATTTTAAGTTAATGATTCCGATTATTTCTTGCTCATTTCAATTATTTATATTATTTTAGGCCTTCGTTTATTAGAGGCGAAGCATCTTATGCTCGGGGCTCTGTCCGTCCCTCCCGCGTCCCGCGTCCGGCCACTTTCATGAAGTAGGGAAGCACCCATTATGCGAACCAGAACACTGTAGTAATATGAAGGCCGTTAACCACTACCACAATCATCAGAGTCATGGCCGAGAGCACAGAGAGGCTGCTTAGCAATGGCTAGGCAGGTGGTGTTTGTCGCCCAGGTTGACCCCATTCCTTGATCTTGCTTGCATGTGTTTGGAGGCGGCTTAGTCCGTCCCTCCTTCCGCGTCCCACACCTCCCACAGCGCATGCGCGTACCCTCCCCTATCCTCTCCTACGCTCACCCCCTTTCTCTACTCTAGGAATCCTCTACCCTAAGGAGCGGCGCCCGCGTCCCACATCCCCACAGCGCATGCGTGTCCTCTCCCCCCCTCTCTCCTCTTGGAATCCTCTACTCTACGGAGCGGCTTCCGCGTCCCACAGCGCATGCATGTCCCCTCCCCCTCTCTCTCCTCTCCTACGGTCCCCCCGTCCCCTCCTCTAGGAATCCTCTACGGAGCGGCGCGCACGACAGGTGGTGTGACAGCTGCATACTCCGCTGGGGGCGCCACGGTAGTTCCGCGGTATGAAAATGACGGAGCGAGCGCGCACCTCATTGTCTCTCCTGTGCAGCGCCGCGATGAGCGCCGGGACCGCTGCCGTGAAATGAGGGCGGCGACGTTCCTCCCGCTCAAGCTGATTATCTCCCCGCTGCTTCGCATCCACACATGGTTCCCTTTAGCGGGAGATGGGGAAGTTTTTTAACCCGGTTTTTAGCATTGCTCGCCTTGTTTTGGGCCTGCATTGAGCTCTCGATTGTGATTGTGATTGTGATCCCGCCACATGTGATCTACATACGACATGCCGGGCCCCTAAAGTTCTGCGTATCTAAACAGGGAGACGACGCAGCTAGCGGAGCGCGCTCACGCGGCGGCGCTTCCCTCGTGGTAGCAATGTGGCGTTGCTGTGCTATGAAATAGACCACTGCGAGAAACCGGAGACGCCGAGACAACGCATCGCGTTCGCGCTGGAGAAGAAAGTTAAAGCGGAGAGACGTCGACAGCAGCAACGCGAATACAGACAGCGAGAGCGGGACCATTGCGAAAGCGCGGGAGTGCGTGAAAGACCGTGAGTTAGAGGAATAACGTCCCCGTCTGCCGTCACTCACGCCGGAGAAACGAGAATACAGGCGCCTACAGCAGAAACGCGAATACAGCGTCGCTAGTAATTAGTCCCTTTATTCATCTTGCGACCTCACGATTTATGCGCATTCCACCCTGCAAGATCTCAATACACAGTGTGAACAAATGCGCCTTCTGCGCACAGCATGCGCTATTTGCATTAAGGCGAAAGTCTTAGATGTCTCATCAAACACGAACATTGACCGTCGGCATCCCGCGGCGTCGGCGTCAACACGAGCGAAGCAAAAAGTCATCAACGCGGGATGACGTCACATAGCGCCGACGTTTGTGACGTCATCATTACGCCGCATGATGACGCCATCACATGACGCCATCGCTCGGTCAAAAGTGGGCCCACCACGGAGGCGGTGCAAAATCGCATGAGTCGCCGAAAGCTCTCCATGCCTCTCATCCTAAAGGCAGAGGAAGAGCACGTTCAGGGCGCGATGCTTTCGGCAGGAGGCGATAGCTAGGTGGGATCAACACATCGACTGAACAAGAAAAAGAACTGCACAAGGGGAGAAATCCGGCCTTGTTCGTAAGACATTAATATTTAGCGCAGAGTGACACAAGGACGAAAAGGGAGGACACAACACATGCGCTAATCAATGAGCGATGATCACGTGTGCTATCTTGTTTTCGTTTTTCCATGCTCGTGTTAATAAATTTCAGTTGGAAGTCAGCTCTACTCCTCGTCAGTTCCTTGTCCTTGCGTGTATCACGCGCTGTTCACGTCGCCATGGCATACCAACTAGCCCGGTCACACACCTTGCAAACAAAGAAGGCTGCCCAGCTCCGCACTTCCTTCTGGCTTGGCACCACTAGTGCGAAGCTGCCTTGATTTTCCTTGTCTTGTCTTTCTCCTCTCCGATTCTTGACCACCGAGACATATAGCATTGCTTTTCCTTCTGCGAGCTTGTTGAGACTTGCATTACACATCGTTGAAATTGCTCTGTTCTTTCCTATGTCTGAGCTGCCCGCCACAGTCCCTAATCGACGAACGAAAACATACACAGGGATGTTTATATCATACTACTAACTATAGTTCAGATGAGTACAACTCCATCGGGTAACGAAAAATTGCTTGGTTTAGGACAAAAAAAATTGAAGGACAGTTTGTAAATTCCAAAGTGTGTTCGGCGAAAGCCTGTGCCCATTGAGACGGGGTCGGTCAGAATGGAACGCGATGCGCGCGTATCCCTTCTTGCATGAGTGGGCGGATTGTGGCCGGGCTACAGGGGAGACGCGTGCGCGTGGGAGCCATCCGACTAAAGGCCTGACCACACGTACCCGTTGCCGCGCGTCAGCGCGTGTCTTTTTGACGCGGCGCTGCGCCCTCTTCCCTATGGAGAGAGAGGGCGCGCAGCTTCGCGTATCCATGTGCCCTCTCTCTCCATAGGAAGAGGGTACGGCGCCGCGTCAAAAAGTCACGCGATGACGCGCTGCAACGGGTACGTGGTCAGGCCTTTACTCGACCGCTGCAAAACGAGACGCCTGACGAAGGAGCATTGCCTCGCGCGCCGCTGTGCCATCATGTGATTTCTGAGAGAGTGTGAGGAGTAGAGGCCACAGCTGGCACCGTTCCAACGCACGGACCGACGGACGGACGCGAGTAGGAATCATTAAAGGCTTTCGCCTTAATATCAACGATTCAGGTTTAGGGTGGCACACGCACCATACTGAGGAAAAAAGGAAGTTTTATTGTACATGTAACTTGTACATAAACAAACAAAACAGAGAAAACAAGTAAAAACAGTACATATAAATTTCACAAATGAGTAGGGGTGTGCGAATATTCGAGTTTCTAATTCGAATCGAATAATACTTAATCGAATAATTCGATTCGACTTTCGAATAGCTAGTACTCGAAGTATCGAATAATTCGACTGGACGAATATCTAAAGCGCGACAAAGGCCAATGGTGCAATTTGGTTTGGGTGGGGTGGCTCAAACTACCGCTAACGTCGTTACAGAAGGCCTTCCGTCAAAACTTTCATCGATATATTGGTTCAAAAGTGAGCGCATGTTTATTTTCAAGGAGATTATAGCATTTCCGCTCGCCATGGCTTCAGCAGAAAAAGGCCAGAGAACAATCTGGGAGACTGTCGAACTGCTTGAGTTAAAAAACATGGTTGATCCCTCCGTCATAGGAATCGGTATAACACGAAAGTGAAACGTGTCCTTACAGAAGTAGTTGAATGTTTACGGTACATTGATATAAGATAGCTTGCACAACGTCTGTTAGTGTTTGACAGCTAGGGCACCGTTTAACGTGGATGCATCCACGTTGACGCTTGGTGGCACACCTGTTCTCGACGACTAACGTCCATGATCAATGATTAAACAGACCCTTGTGGTCATATATGCTTGTGGTAGCTGTACGGTGAGAGCGGAATGAGAGAAAGCGGTGTGACAGCCAGAATAGCGTTTCTAATTGCACGCCGAACTTGGGCTAAGGCAACGCCACCTAAAGAAAGTTTCTTTAGGTGGCGTTGGCGTAAGGCAACGCCACCTATTAGGTGGCGTTGGCTAAGGTCGCCTACTCGCGGCATGTTAGAGTTATTGAACAACGCTGCCCGACCAGAAGGAAACGCAGCGCGCGTCGTGTCTTCCCCCCTTGGCCGGCTGCGAATTCTCGCGGGGTGAACTAGGAACGCGGAGTTACGGCCACGCCAAGCACTTGCTATGGACAGATGCTGTGAGCGAGGATGACGCTAGGGGTAAGGTCGCCACCTGGCAACGTGTTAATGCTTTGACAAAATTGCACTTTTCCTATTGGAAATGCGTCGAATGGGACGAACGCGTAGAAACGACGCTTTGAAGATCTAATCGTGCCTTTCACGGTCATAATGCATTACTTCACTTTAGCAAGAGCACTGTGAGATGACAGTGGTAGATATAAAAGGCTTGTTTTTAAAGCCTACAGAGTATGTGATCGTGGCGCAATGGATAGCGTGCCCGGCATCTCTCGTCGCGGACCAAGAGGTCGTAGGTTCGACTCCCGTTGACGGAACTTTTTTTGTTTGTCTTCTGATCATGCGTATTTTTTCGACGTCATTTCCGTGACGGAAATACGTCACTCAAATCTTGGTGGACCCCGGCATAAAACACTTTCGTGTTAAAAAAACCGGCAGATCCCACGCACTGTGGGAATCGATGTGATGCGAAGCAGCCAGCAGGGAGCAAATCATGCTGTACATAATATGCATGTCATTATTTACATGTTAGGACCCGTCATTTGTGTTCGTCATACAGTCACGTCACGCAATACAAATTTTGGTGTATATCAAGCTAGCGAACTGGACGCAAGCGCACCATGAGCGTGGCATGTAAATGGCATTTAGATGACATGCATGCCAAGATTTCCATGTTACCACCCGCCACTTATGTTCGCTTAATTTTTTACCTCGAATCGCAGCGAGACGCGAGACCAATCTGCCTCCGTTTCGCATGCGTTCGTATTCTCGCGCTCTGCGCATCGTGCAGAACGCCATCCGCGTTCTAGCGTTTAAATTGACGGACACTTTCTCAATTCCAAAGTGTGTTCTTCGAACGCCTGTGCCCACTGAGACGGGGTCGGTCAGAATGGAAAGTGATGCGCGCGTCTCTCTCCTTACATGATTAGAGACGCTGGGCCCAGCGACGCTACGCAAGCAAAGCGCGAGGGCTGTAGAGTCCAACGCGACCGGCGTCCGTCTGCGCTCCCCGGCGCCCACCTGGCACTGTGCCAGGGCACGGCTGGAGGGACGGACGGACGGACGGACGGGCGGACGTTAGCATGAGACATCAAAGGATTTCACCTTAAAATTTGGTGTATATCAAGCTGGCGAAACGGCCACAAGAGTGTCATGAGCGTGGCATGCAAGTCATGTTGCACATGTCATGTCATGGTTTGCATATTACCACTTGTCCATATTGGCCGGAGAAGTAAAGAAAGCCCTAAAGGGAATGCAAAGAGGCAAAGCGGCTGGTGAGGATCAGGTAACATCAGACCTGTTGAAAGACGGTGGAGACATTATGTTAGAAAAACTGGCCACCCTGTATACGAAGTGTCTCTCCACAGGGAGGATACCAGATTCTTGGAAGAATGCCAACATCATCTTGATCCATAAGAAAGGGGACGTCAAGGACCTGAAAAATTACAGGCCCATCAGCTTACTGTCCGTTGTCTACAAGCTATTTACAAAAGTAATTGCTAACAGAATTAATACGACATTAGAGTTCAATCAACCAAAGGACCAGGCAGGATTTCGTACAGGCTTCTCAACAACAGACCATATTCATACTATCAATCAGGTGATAGAGAAATGCGCGGAATACAACCAACCCCTATACATAGCCTTCATAGATTACGAGAAGGCATTTGATTCGGTGAAGACATCAGCAGTCATGCAGGCACTGCGGAATCAGGGCATCGACGAAGCCTATATAAACATAATGGAAGAAGTCTACAGCGGATCCACAGCCACGATAGTCCTCCATAAAGAAAGCGACAGAATCCCAATAAAGAAGGGCGTACGACAGGGAGACACGATCTCTCCAATGCTATTCACCGCGTGTTTACAGGAGGTTTTCAGGGCCCCTAGATTGGGCAGAGTTAGGGATAAGAGTTAATGGAGAGTATCTCAGTAACCTGCGATTCGCTGATGACATTGCATTGATGAGTAACGAGGGAGACGAATTACAGCTTATGATTACTGAACTGGATACGGAAAGTAGAAGAGTAGGTCTGAAAATTAATATGCATAAAACTAAAGTAATGTGGAACAATCTTGGCAGAGAACAGCGCTTTGCGATAGGTGGCGAGACACTGGAAGTTGTAAAGGAGTACGTCTACTTAGGACAGGTAGTAACCGCGGAGCCGAACCATGAGAGTGAAATAACTAGAAGAATAAGGATGGGATGGGGGCTCATTCGGCAAGCATTATCAATACATGAATGGTAGTCTACCACTATCCCTCAAGAGGAAGGTATATAACAGCTGCATCTTACCGGTACTTACCTACGGAGCAGAAACCTGGAGACTTACAAAGAGGGTTCAACTTAAACTGAGGACGACGCAGCGAGCGATGGAAAGGAAAAATGATAGGTGTAACCTTAAGAGACAGGAAGAGAGCAGAGTGGGTCAGGGAACAAACGGGGGTTAAAGATATCATAGTTGAAATCAAGAAGAAGAAATGGATATGGGCCGGGCACGTAGCACGTCGACAGGATAACCGCTGGTCATTAAGGGTAACTGACTGGATTGCAAGAGATGGCAAACGCGTGAGGGGGGAGACAGAAAATTAGGTGGGTAGATGAGATTAAGAAGTTTGCAGGTATAACGTGGCAGCAGAAAGCACAGGACCGGGTTGATTGGCGAAACATGGGAGAGGCCTTTGCCCTGCAGTGGGCGTAGACAGGCTTGATGATGATGATGATGACTTGTCATTTATCCTCGTCATACAATCACGTCGCTGAATACCAAATTTGGTGTATATCAAGCTAGCGAAACGGCCACGGCAGTACCATAAGTGTGGCATGCAAGTCATGTTGCACATGACATGTCATGGTTTCCATATTGCCACTTGTCATTTATGGTCGTCATACAGTCACGTCCCTCCATACCAAACTTGGTGTATATCAAGCTGGCGAAACGGCCACGAGAGTGTCATGAGCGTGGCATGCAAGTCATGTTGCACATGACATGTCATGATTTCCATATTACCACTTGGCATTTATGTTCGTCATACAGTCAAGTCACGCAATACCAAATTTGGTATATATCAAGCTAGCGAAACGGCCGTCAGCGCGACATGAGCGTGGCATGTAAATCATGTTGTACATGACATGCAGCTCATGATTTTCATATTACCACCTGTCACTTATGTTGGTCATGCAGAAATGTCTTATCGTACGAATATTTGGATATAGCAAGTTAAGAAAACGGCCTCAGGAGCACTATGTCCATGGCGTGTAAATCATAGTTTTCATGACAAGTTATTCATGATTTTCATGATATGACCTGTCAGTCCTGTTTGTCCTACAGTCATGTTATTCCATACCAATTTTGGTATAAATCCCATTAACGATACGGCCAGGAGAGCACAAAGTCGTAGGCGGCTAGATAGATAGATAGATAGATAGATACGCTCAAAGTCGCCGAAGTTCGCTAAGAAATGCTTCGCATTTAAAATCAGAACTGAGCTCAGACCTTTACACACAAAAGGTTCAACAATACTTGAATGAGCTCCTGAATCCAAGAAAGGATGATCCTTTGAAATAGTGGACAGCGCAGAGCTGCACATTATTCAGGTGTCGGCAAAATTGCTTTGCGATACCTTCCTGTCCCTGCTACTGAGGCGCCCAGTGAGCGCATGTTTTCAACTGCAGGAAACACCGTAACATCACTGCGAGAGTCTGAAGCAAGGTCATGTGGAACAGCTTGTGTTTCTGCGTGACAATTTGCAAACTTTTGGTGGCAGTCACTCACCGCTTTATGTGGTCGAGGAGATGAGCAGATTGCATTCCTTTGTTCTTTCTCTCAATTTTCAACAAAATCTTTGGTATTCGATTAGATATGCGACATTTTTGGCCGCTATTCGGCACTATTCGATTCGAGAAGAAACTTCACTATTCGCACGCCCCTGCAAATTAGCACTAAAACACCAATTTATCTGGGTGGGTAACGCAGGGAAGTTTATTGCATACAAGTAACGGCAATTCAGGTCACTATAACTTCACTGGGTAACAAAATGACTTCCGCGGGACGTACAAACAAGGGAACATAGGTACACTGGAACTGCAATTCTAACACAGGTCACTATAATCACTGAAAAAATCATGCCATATCCACAAAGTGAATGATGTTGGAGGAGCTTGATCGGAGATGATCGGGTAACCCGCGAATCCTCCGTACACATCTCCTACCATCATATACAGACGTGACAACGTTGTTATATACACATTACATGCGGCGCTCGGGCCGCGAGCCCCAAGCTGCTGTTCGTTGCGAGCCCGCCGCACTGCTGTGCGGTGTTCATGCGGCCGAGCGGTAACGAAGTTTTCACTGCCTGAGCTCCCGGCGAAGAGAAAATTACACCATCTCCCGCTAAAGGGAACCATGTGTAGATGCGAAGCAGCAGGGCGCTAACGCTTACACTGGCGGCGGCGTTGACACTGGCGCTCATCGCAGCGTTGCGCAGGAGAGAAACCTGGGGAGGCGCAAAGCACGCAGTGATGGACCGGTGTTTCCTACTGGAACATGCCAATCATTGCTAATGGGCAATGAGAGACAGGAGACTCCGACTGGACACAGAGACCCGCAGTCCGCTTTTAGTTAACGCGCACGCTGCGAATTTTTATTGTTCAGCAACGCACAGGGGAAATCTCCCACCGGCACCACCTTGGAGGTCAAGATCCAGTGCCATATATACGGGGGTGGCCAGTGAACGGTTGTGCAGCGCGAGCAGTCGGTTTTTTCAACCAAGAAACTCGCTAGCAGACGCTGCCTGCGTCGGCGTCGCGAGGCGAGAGAGGGGGGAGCGTAGGAGAGGAGAGAGAGAGGGAGGGGACGCGCATGCGCAGTGGGAGTGTGGACGCCGCGAAGAGGGATGCCTAGAAGAGAGAGGGGGAGCGTAGGAGAGGAGAGAGGGAGGAGACGCGCAGTGAGGGTGTGGTCGCCGTGGGGAGGGATGCCTAGAGGAGATAGAGGGGGAAAGGAAGTTTTTTATTTCAATTTTTTTTAAAGGGTTTGTGCATGCGCAGTAAGGGTGGTCACGCCGCACACCACCACCACCACAACCAGATTGAACCCCGCTCTAAGATGCTTCTCATCTAAAAGGAAGCGCACGTGCTGAGAGGGGGTGTGCGTCGCCTTGAGCGGCGCCGACGCTCGTTGCGAGCCCGCCGCGCTGCATTGCGGTGTCCATTCGGCCGAGCGGTAACGAAGAGCGTTTCACTGCGTGAGCTCCCGGCGAAGAGAAAGGAGGCGCACGTGCTGAGTGTTTTGCGTCGCCTTGAGCGGCGCCGCCATTTAGTGAGCATTCCCTGAAATCACCGGAAAGCCGGCGCAATGAGCGGAGAAGTGTACGCGCCACCGCCATCGCCGCCATCGCCGCCGCCCCCGGACAAGGCGCGAGCTTAAGAAGCTTGCCGAACAAGCTCCTAAAAAACAAGAAAAAAGGAACACAGAAACTCACTAAGTCTGCACAGAATTACATGTCATTGGGGAAGAAAAATCAGCATAATGTGACAAGTACAGCAAACAGTTCTGAAATACGAATACCTGGATGCAAACTATTCAACAACATGCCAATATACATAAACTCAGAAAACCTTGGTAGTTACTCATGCTCCGCTTGCTGATCTTATTAGCATAAGTGAGAGGCATCAAGGGCCACATCAATGTTAAAGTTGAAGTACGATATTCTATAGAATTGGTTTCTATCTTTCAAGCAGTCACTTGTAGGGCACCACCTCCTTCACTGGAGCTAGACCTGTACCTATTAGCACTTCAGCCGTCGTGCGACAAAGGAGATCGTAGGGAGACTGCCACAGTTAAGAAGTTAGCAGCTTTTACATCGATGGCTCTACCTGTGTCTCAGCAAAGGCACGGACGCTAATCAGTCTTTCGTGCTGCCTCCGCCAGAAGTGCTGACTGCATCCAACATCAATGCGCGTTCGCTCCGGGAACGCCGACGGCGCTAACGGCGCTTCGCAGCATGGTTCTAGTTCAGGCGCGCTCTTGAAGGCTCTCTAATAAGGCGAAAGTCTTTAATGTCTCATGCTCACGTCCGTCCGGAGTCCGTCCGGCGTCCGGTGTCCGTCTGTCCGTCCATCCGTCCGGTGTCCGTCCGGTGTCCGTCCGTCTGTCCGTCCGTCTGTCCGTCCGTCTGTCCGTCCGTCCGTCCGTCCGTCCGGTGTCCGTCCGTCCGGCCGTCCGTCCGACCGGCTGTCTGTCCGTCCGTCTGTCCTTCCGTCCGTCCGTCCGTCCGTCCGTCCGTCGGTCTTTCCGTCCGTCTTTCCGTCAGTGGAATGGCCACACGCTTTCGCCGAACACACTTGGGCATGTACAAAGTGTCCTTCAATTTTTTCGCATCGTCTTTGTGTTTTCTTTTGGTGCAATGCGTTGGCTCCAACGAGGTTTAAAAGGTTGTCTCCCATGTCGCGGCGTGCACTCGAATCGTGCAAACTTCTCGTCAACCTTGCCTGAACCAAGACGTGCGATAAAGCTAAATATCTGCAATCCAATGGCTTCGTACTTTCACAAAGCGAGCAAAACCAAGCTATCGCGAAGGAAACTTGGTTTAACCGCGTTCAACAGGTGCAGTTTTTAGAGCGCCACTCTTAGGCACCCGTTCCTGCACTGAACAGCGTCGTCGTAACCGACAGAGAGAACGAGGACAAAAGAGAGCGAACGCGGAGCGCAGGGGAGGATGAAAAGAGGCGATAGCGAGGATAGCGAGGTTCCGTGGCGCCCACTCGCGGGGCCAAAGAAGCGCGCGGCTACGTGCGGTTGACGATGACGTCATCACTAAGGTATGCGGGAGGGCATGCGCCGGTATCATATATGGAAATAAAGCGCTGCGTGAGCGGGGCCTGTCTGCGGCGGTTGCTGTAGATCACACCTGCCTTCCGCGGTCTCCCGGTTAGCGAGGCTGTCACGCTACGCTCCGTCGGCGGCGGTTGATGCGAAATGGCCTGCGCTAATGATCCACGCCAATCGCGCTACTGGAAGAGGAGTATTTGTTAAAAGAGTTGGGGAATATGAAGAGTAGTATACAACTGTACAGCCCTCACGGATTAAAACGCGGCATCAAATGTTTTTGTAGGACGACTTGTATGCGCAATTTTTCGGGATTAACCACGTCGTGTCACGACGAATCTGGTCTCTAAAGACAATGTGGGCTTTGATCTACGCGTTCGAGTCAAAAATTACGCCGATGTGACCCGAACTCAAGACTGTGGAAACGACACTATGTACGTTACTTAGCCCTAAATTGTACTTTTTCGATCCGGGAGTACTGTACATACATACATGTCTCTCTGAAATTCTTTTCCTCAACTTATCGCAAAATCTGAACTAAACAGCTGCTCTCAGAATTCGCATGAGGCAGTATCGCAATCGTCGGTGATTTTAGATGCGAAGCATCTTATGCTCGGGGCTCTGTCCGTCCCTCCCTGCGTCCCCCGTCCCGCGTCCCGCGTCCGGCCACTTTCATGAAGTAGGGAAGCACCCATTATGCGAACCAGAACGTAGTAATATGAAGGCCGTCAACCACTATCACAGTCATCAGAGTCATGGCCGAGAGCACAGAGAGGCTGCTTAGCAATGGTTAGGCAGGTAATGTCTGTCGCCCAGGTTGACCCCATTCCTTGATCTTGCTTGCATGTGTTTGGAGGTGGCTTAGTCCGTCCCTCCGTCCCACAGCGCATGCGCGTCCCCTCCCTCTCTCTCGCCTACGCTCACCCCCTTTCTCTCCTCTAGGAATCCTCTACCCTACGGAGCGTCCCACACCCCCTACAGCGCATGCGCGTCCCCTCCCCCTCTCTCCTCTATGAATCCTCTACTCCACGGAGCGGCTCCCGCGTCCCACACCCCCCACAACGCATGCGCGTGCCCTCCCCCCTCTCTTCTCTATGAATCCTCTACTCTACGGAGCGGCTCCCGCGTCCCCTCCTCCTCTCTCCTCTAGGAATCCTTTACTCTACGGAGCGGGTCCCGCGTCCCACACCCCCACAGCGCATGCACGTCCCCTCCCCCTCCCTCTCCTCTCCTGCGGTCCTCCCCGTCCTTTCCTCTGGGAATCCTCTACGGAGCGGCGCGCGCACGACATGTAGTGTGACAGCTGCATACTCCGCTGGGGGCGCCACGGTAGTTCCGCGGTGTGAAAATGACGGAGCGCGCGCGCCTCATTCTCTCTCCTGTGCAGCGCCGCGATGAGCGCCCTGACCGCTGCCGTGAAATGAGAGTGGTGACGTTCCTCCCGCTCAAGCTAATTATCTCCCGCTGCTTCGCATCCACACATGGTTCCCCTTTAGCGGGAGATGGGAAGTTTTTTTAAATGCGAAGCATTTCTTAGCTTAGTTCGTCATACAGTCACGTCACTCAATCCCAAATTTGGTGTATGTCAAGCTAACGAAACAGCCGCGAGCGCACCATGAGCGTGGCATGCAAGTCATGTCGAACATGACAAGTCATGATTTTCATATTACCACTTGTCATTTATGTTCGTCATACAGTCACGTCACTCAATCCCAAATTTGGTGTATGTCAAGCTAACGAAACGGCCGCGAGCGCACCATGAGCGTGGCATGTAAATCATACTTTTCATGACAAGTTAATCGTGATTTTCATGATATGACCAGCCATTTACGTTCGTCATAGAGTCATGTTATGCCATACCAAATTTGGTATAAATCCCATTAACGATACGGCCGGGAGAGCACAAAGTCGTAGGCGGCTAGATAGATAGATAGATAGATAGATAGATAGATAGATAGATAGATAGATAGATAGATAGATAGATAGATAGATAGATAGATAGATAGATACGCTCAAAGTCGCCTAAGCTTGCTAAGAAATGCTTCGCATTTAATATTTCTTTGAATAAAACCGGAACTGTCTTAACTCATATGTCACCGGCATAGGGGCAGACGCGAAAGATAATTCGTCAATCTTTCGAAGGTAGGGCGATCAACGCAATGGATGGACTAGACAAAAAAGGTGGTTTGCGCCTTCGAGTGATCTTAGGTGAGTGCGCAAGGAAGCATGCGAGTTTTAGATGTGAAGCATCTTATGGCGAAGCTTAATCCGGTGGTGGTGGTGTGCCGCGTGCCCACCCTTATGCGCATGCGCAAACCCTTTCAAAAAAATAAAAATAAAAAACCTCCTCTCCCCCTCTCTCTCTCCCTCTAGGCATCCCTCCCCGCGGCAACCACACCCTCACAGCGCATGCGCCTCCCCCTCCTCTCTCCCCCTCTTACACTCCCCCCTCTCTCTCCTAGGGCATCCCTGCCCGCGCCGTCTACACTCCCACTGCGCATGCGCGTCCCCCCTCTCTCTCCTCCTCTCCTACGCTCCCCCCCTCTCTCCCTACGCATCCCTGCCCACGGCGTTCACACTCCCACTGCGCATGCGTGTCACCCCCTCTCTCTCCTCTCCTACGCTCCCCCCTTCTCTCTCCTCGCGACGCCAACGCAGGCAGCGTCTGCTAGCGAGTTTCTGGTTGACTGCTCGCGCTGCACAACCGTTCACTGGCCACACCGTATATATGGCAATGGATCTTGACCTCTAAGGTGGTGCCGGTGGGAGATTTCTCCTGTGCGTTGTTGAACAATAAAAATTCGCAGCGTGCGCGTTAACTAAAAGCGGAGTGCGGGTCTCTGTGTCCAGTCGGAGTCTTCTGTCTCTCATTGCCCATTAGCAGCGATTGGCATGTTCCAGTAGGAAACACTGCTCCATCACTACCTGCTTTGCGCCTTCCCAGTTTTCTCTCCTGCGCAACGCTGCGATGAGCGCCAGCGTCAACGCCGCCGCCAGTGTAAGCGTTAGCGCCCATGCTTCTCACATCTACACATGGTTCCCTTTAGCGTGATGGTGTAATTTTTTTCGATGACAGTGGATGTGCGGATGAAAGAGCGTCTTCTTTATGACGTGGCGGTGACCTGCGCTTCCGCGTGCTCAAGATTATTATTGTTGTTGTTGTTACGGCATAATCTTGTACAGATGAATAAAGGTTCTCATCCTACGAAAAAACACCTTATAAATTCACAGCCCAACTTTCTGAGCCTTAGCGCAGATTAACATTAGTTTACCTGCATTATTTATTTATTTATTTATTTATTTATTTATTTATTTATTTATTTATTTATTTATTTTGCTACCTGACTAATTTTCCGCCACTAATCCCCCAATGATTTTTCACTTATTTCTATCCCTGACCTGTATACCTTTCCAATGTTGTCCCTAAAACCCGAGGTTTCATGCAGGCTGGTGCCCTAACACGCACCCGGGTGGATGTCTTCACAATCAATTAAACATGTCCCGTCGTTTCCTTACCATACCCGCACATGTGCATTTCTCTTCTTCACTGAATCTTGCTTTATAACTATGCGTAGTAAAGCAGCCGTACCTCGCTTCAAACAACAAAGCACATCCCCTTGAAATACCGTAAAGTGTGCCCTTCCTTATTAGACACTTATAGTATAGCGTTAGCGTGATAGCGGGGAGTTAAGGGAATAGCGTTACTGCCGTGCCGCACACGTTCGTTTCGGACAGCGCGTTATAGTTTAGCGGAATAGCGTTTACGTACCCAAGCTGGCACGGTGGCGTCATCTAGCGGAGGGTCAATGCATTAAAAAGAGTGAAAAAGAAAAAAAAAACTGAGAAATCTCGCCTGTATCCCCGCGCGCAGCAATATTAGCACTTTTATTTAGTAATAATAAAAGTAAATGAGTATGAACCACGCACCAAAAGCGCGAATTTTTATGTTGTGGATTTGTTTACACCGATCTTCTAGTTAAGCCTAGGGACGTCCGAAATGGGAAGCGATCACAAAAAACTAGGCTAAGTTATCCATAATACTCGGTCGTCGAAGCTACCTGAAGGCAAGCGAAGCCATTTTGCACAGTCGTTAGCTACTAAAGAAGTGGATCCGTCCCCACCAAGGCTAAATTCAGTTCGAAGCGGGCGTCCAAAACCGCCGCCATGTTTTACGTACACTACGTAGACCACGAAAACACGGTAACGCTAAATCTGAAAAAATAGCGTGCGTGCGGTACACGCTACGGGTCTTTTAGGGCACAGCGCATGCGCACTTCAATCCCGCTATTCCGCTAAGCCCGCTATCCCGCTATGCCCGCCATACCATAACTGTCTATTACGTCTTTACCTTTTCCGGTAGTT